>OMNV01029293.1:329235-360008 GCA_900303265.1 Brotula barbata
TAAAGATTGATCTGTGCAGCGTTATGAGTGTACCAGTGGACATTTGTCCTGTGTTGAATATATTCTGACTTTCGTGTCTGCGTGCATGTTGACGGTGTGGATGAAGTTGGTAAATGTTCCTGTGTGTGTGTTGAGACACGCCCAGGTCGTCAGTGGCGATGAGATAACTTGTGTGGCTGCAGTGTCTCTCTTGTATTGTTCCATCCTGCCCGCTGAGGATGGCCAAGTTTGTTGCATTTCATTGCTCTAGAAATGAATGTTTGTTCAGTGCACCTTCATAGAATGTCAACCTAGAACAAAATGGACACCCTGTGCAAACTCATCTATGATTTATCTGTGGTTTATCTCTGCCTCCATCTCAAGCTTAACTCGCCCACACCCGCAGACATTCACAAGCTGGTCATCATTCTGATCCTTCAGTTTGGCACCAAAATTGTTTTGTTCTATTCAAGAGTCTTGGGCAGACATGTTAGTTACGTGTTAGTTATGGATCCCTCCTTCGGCACATCCTATTGATTACCCAGCATGAGGGATGATGTTTTATAGGGTAAATGTGCAGTTTGTGACATCGTGGCAATAATACCATGTGAATCAATGCCAGTTTAACCAAGCATTGGCAAAAAAAAAAATATTGAGCAGCCTTTAATTAATCTATGGAGAATTTTCTGCAGTGTTCCCGGTTGAGATAGTGGTTCTTAATATGATGCTCCATTTGGGCTCTTTGGGCAACAAAACCCGGCACTTTTCCTCCTTATCTTTTGTTGACTGTCTATCACAGAATATAATAGGCATGTACTTTCAGAAAGTGTTGGCCTGTTGGCTGGCTTTGCTCTAGGGCAATTTTATGACAATATGTGCCAAGCAACAAGCCTAAAGGGATTTGGCAGGGCAAACACAATATCAGGTTGTGTTACTATACTGAGCTGGATTCGTTTTGAACAATTATTTAATTTGGTTTAAAAGCAGCAGCAGCTAAAGCTATTTAGATTTTTTTTCAAAGGATGATGAGTTGTAACAAAACCTTTCTCTCTGTCTTTTTTTATAGGCCACTAAAATATTCAATTCCACAAATTGATTATACTGTTCGATGATAGGTACACATCATAGGAACAATCGACTGTCCTTCCTGTCCCCATAATAATCTTTATAGATACTTTATAATTACCACTTCACGGGAATGGTAAAGCTTTATCATGACACCAAATATTTATCTTACTACAATCCTGTTGCTGCAGAGTGGTTGGTCTCATTTGGTAGAGTGTATCATGTATACAGTTTGAATAAATAATCTGGCCCATTAATGCCTCTGGAGACCCCACAATGAAATAAAGACCATAGTTGTGGGCCCCAGTCTGTCTGGAGAGGTGAAGTCTGCAGCAGAGAGCCTGAGTCTGTTATCAGTGCAGTGGGACATCATTTGCCAACCAGTGCTCATTCAGAGAGTGGCAGCTCCAACTTGGTGTCTGATTGGGCCACGTCTGGTGGAACTGTGTCTCTCTGACATGTCTGCTGTAATTGTAGCTGGTGCCCAGGCAGCCATGACTCTGGTAAGGTCTTTCACAATCATTTATTAATGCACACAAGGGGACTCAAGTATGTCAGGAACAGGGGCGTGAGTGTGGAGGCTGCTGTGAAAGGAAAGGCCACTTGTTTGTTGTACTGTGCTCCTGTGTCGACTAAAAGCCCATCTGAGTGAGAATGTTGCAGTAGCTGTTGAGAATCGGTGAGTCATTTTCACCCAGCCTGCAGCATCATCATTTATCACCGAGTTGCATTAACACCTCAATCCCAACCAAACTTCAACATTATGAGCCTCATAAAGGCACTGTTTGTTGAATGGAGAGTGTAATGGATTACATCAAATTGTCATGTTTGCCTTTTATTGATAACTGTGTGAATAATAATATTCACCTCAGATGATGATATATCTAATGAACAATCACTTCAACATTTGGAGGCAGTAAAAAGCCTTTACCTATGTGGCTCCCCTATAATTTAGGCACCAACAGACTTTGCTCATATAACCCACAGCAATAAACTGGCATAGATGTCTGACCTCCAGAGATATGCAGCATAGGTTAATTAGAATTTTTAAATGGCCATCGGTGTGAATGGGAGTGTGATTGAGTTGTGTGTTTCTGTGTGTGAGCCTTGTGGTAGACTGGTAATTTGTCCTCTTGCCCAGTGACTGCTGGGATAGGCCCCAGACCCCCCACGACAACATATTTTTTATTTTTTAATTCCTATTTTTCCTGCTTGTCATATCGCTATGATTCATCTTTCGTTCCTTGTACCGTCTCATATACAGTACATCAAAGTTGATGGTCATCAGGCTGTGGCTGTCCTCTGGTCCTAATAGAAAGGCCTAAATGCAGATGTCAGATTTCATTTACTGGAACAATGACAATAAAAGCATCTTCTTTCTTTTAGTTTTATGCAGCATTTAATAGCTCTTGCGTGGATGGCGTACTCTGTGTGGAGGATGGTACTAGTTATTTTAGTTATAAGCTGTAGGCGGGGCACTAAAAATTGATGGTACCAGTTGATAGCATTAACATGGTTTTGTCCATAAGTAAAGTTGCACAAAATAAAACAGGGAATTCTATTTATTCTGACAGTCAGGATTTTCTGCAGTGTTCGCCGTTTAGACTGCGAGTCTTGCATTGAGTTACAGCATTTAAAAAAGTTACCAAATGCTTCAAATCAGTCAAAAACGTGGCACTTTCCCTTTTTTTCTTTAGTTGACTTCCCATCACTAAATATAATAGACAGCATGTGCACTTCACTATGGTGGGCCTTTTGGTTGGGTTTGCATTAGGGCAGTTTTATGACAATGTATGCCAAGCAACAAGCCTATGGAGATTAGGCAGTGCAAACATAATATCAGGTTGTGTCACTGTACTGAGCTGGATTAGTGTTTGACTGATGCAACATTATAAACTTAATATTGTCACAGCACAAATAAAATCAATATGTTTCCTTCTGAACTATTCAAGTAGAAAAAAGTTTTTCTCCAAACATGTTTAAAAATGATAGGCAGGTGTCATTTTGTCATCATAATAGATCAAGCTAACGTCAGAGAAATGAGGGCTCAAGATTGAAACGCGTGGAAGTTTAACCTTTCATGCTGGGAGAATGTTAAATGAACTGTCAGGATGGCTCTCTCTCTTGATGCTTCTTGAGTGTCTTCTTCAATGCCTGCACAAAAGGCTATAGCTAAACATTTCTTTGACAAATTTTAAAGCATTTAAGAGGGCAAATCAACTCTTTTCAAGCCTGTGTACCTAGGGAAAAGATGCTCATTCGACAGGAGCACCTCACATCACTGTTACTCTGCATTTATTGGGTCATGGACATTTTGTTTTAGTTTTAAGTTTTCAAAGGATCAGTGCTTTGTGGTACTTTCTAAAAGCAAATTGTTCAGAGGTGTTCCTTTACTGCGTGCTTCATTTCATCTCTGACAAACAGATGGGATACATTTGGTAGCCTGGGTACATCCGCATGGCTGTGATGAGATTTTTGCCCACGGAATCCAAATGCCATCTTCTCTCTTTCATTGTACAGAGATTGCCATCATGAAAGCAACACAGCCTTTATAAAAAAATTCTTTATCGTCATGTGCTTCAAAGGAGTGTTTAGTTGGTTGTCTAATGCATCAATCACTGCGTCACCAGGGAACAGCTTTCTGAGCAAATGAAACCATTTTGGATTGCAGTTACCACATTTCCTCCCCGAGTCTGCAAACCACAGATGCACAAATAGATACTAAACATTTGCATGCACGTATTGGTAGGATGTTGGTTGTCTGTACTTCATGAAACATGACAATATGTGTTCATCTTTAAGAAAAGCAAAGAAAATCCTATGTAATTTATCAGCCTCATTGTTGGAGAGGCTAAGATCGGGGTGCGAAAGTACCACCATCAAACAGTCATCAGTTTCCGTGTTTTGTTTTGTGACCATGGTTCATTGTTTTGGTTTTGGTTTCAAAGTGAGACTGGATTGTGATGATCAGAATTTAAAAGCATATTCTTATTCTGATGTCTTTTATAGACTTTATATTATAGAGATGTTACAGGGTTTAGAATGGACAAAATGCCACGGGTTTGAATTTGAAGTTAGATATGAGATATAGGGCCAGATTTAGATGATCACACTTTGGTGCACGGCCTGTCCTAGTCCGTGTGTTAGAGTTGGAGGATAATGTTTTCTCTCCTCCTGTGTCTCTTACCTCTCAAAATCTGTTGAACCAACACCCTTTTACACATTGTAGGATTTCCCCCAACTACTACGTAGTTTCAGAATAGACTATTGACTCAGACTCGATGTGTGTGTGCATGAGAGTTTGTTTGCATTTATAGACAGACAGACAGACATATATAGATATACAGTATATATTTATATATGTGTAGTGCAGCCGGAACGCAAGCCTCCAGGAGTCCAGATTATGTTCTCTTCTCTCAGCAACTGTGTTGCTTTCTCATTGTGTTATCTATCTGTGTCTGAAGATAACTGGTCATCTTTTTCATTTCACAGCTCACTGCATTTTCCCAGTCAGTGTGATTATTTGTTGATGGATTGAGGAAAATGACTCCCTGGCATCTTTGATCTGCTTTCGACTTACTCAGCTGCCCATTAAAGTGGGGGATATGATTGAGAGGTATCACCCAGCCAACCTATTCCCTCTGTCCACAGATTTGGTAAACAACTAGATGTCCTGGATCCGGTGTATGCTTTTTTAGCCTGATACACAGTTATGGCCTTTTTAAAAACTAATTCGTAGAGTAGGTTTTTTTGCCTGTAACAAATGATGCTGCCACAAAATTTCTTGTACAGTCTACATTTTTTCAAAATGTATGCTCCGGCTGTGATACGATGCAGAGAACATACTGTATTACACATTCTCCAAGAGGACAATTGAGACTGTAAGACTACTCAGAAAATGAAGGGGAATCAATTCTACTATTTTCTGACTCACTCAGAGGTGCTTTCAAACTCCAATCCTGCAAGAACCGGTCTTCAACCAAGGAATACCAAGCATGGTGACGACGGCTCCATACATATGCTGCACAGCTGAGTGGGCGTGATCCCAAAGGCCCATGGGAAAGCACAGCCTCACTTATACACACTGCCTAGAATAAAATACAATTGCTAGTCTGTCTGCTGCTCATGGCAAGGATATAGAGAAGCAGGGAAAGATGTGGAAATACTGCGATGACACAGAGACCCGTATTACATTGTGATCATCGTGGCTGCTGCTCTTATTAAAAGCGCACTGTGCCGATGCTGCTTCCATAAATGAAATGTTAAAGGCTCATAAAATGGATTGGCAACTTGAGAAATATTGCACATCACGGAGAAAGAATATCTGTAAACTTTGTGTTTGATGCCTGTTTGTGCTCCATCTGTGATCTGCTGAAGATAGAGGAAAAATCCATTCAAACACAGTACCAGTTGGTTAAACAGACCAGCGCTGTGAATAAAAACCCTGCTATTGAGGGATTCCGGTTACTTGCCCATTATGCAACGTGACACCTACGTTTAGCTGAGCAGGCCTCCCATCAGTGTTTGCTGTTTGTGCAGCTCCACATATGATTGACGCTGGTTTTGAGTTTAATGAAGTAACAGAGACAGAAGCACTTTTGCTTGAAAAAGTTCAGAAATCAGAGGATTAACACAGTTGCTGTCTTATCCAAAATGGAAGCTCTGCTCTTTGTCAGTGCAGTAAGTGCACAGTGAACGGCAATGTGGTGGCAGCAGAGTGGTAGTGCGAAGAAGCAGCCTGATGCTATCATCTCATGAAATAGACATGATTGTCAGTATACATATTTTTTCATAGACACGTTGAAGTAAGAAGTATACCAACATTCACTGAAGGATTCTTTAGTTGAAGAGAGTCATTTTTTAGTTTAATATAACATATAGGTGCCAGTGATTTGTCCAACTCCGTGGACAGCAAAAGTCATTGCCACAGGACGTACAGTGGAAGGTATTCAGGGCTGGCTGTAGAACAGCAGGATTAATTCTTGTTCTTTTTCAATCAGACGCTCAGTACTGTAGCTCTTTATGTTCATCCTGTCAACAGGAAGGCCTCGCCAAGCCCTGTTTTGTCCCTTTTCTGACAGGGACCTGAATGATTCTTTACAAGCTGATGACCATTTACATGAGTTCTTTGTCTTGACATTCTTCCATCAGTGGGGACTTTAGCCTACTGTAAAATGGGCCTGGATCCCAAACACAAAGGTTCTAATGTTGTTGTTTTTTCTACAGTGGAATAAGATCGGAATTATATAATTAAATCATCTGTGAATCATCGGGTCTTTGCTAGGCTCATCAGAGCTGCTTCAATCCATATATACAGTTTATATAAATATATATACAGTATATAGACAGGATCAGTTTCTAATCATGACAAGTGACTTATGTGTACTTTGGTCTGGTTTATTGTTTTGCAGATTGTCCTAAACCTGGCAAACAATCATTTAACAACATCAGAAAAGAGTATTTACTTACATTTATCTTTTGTTAATTATTTTTTAAGAGTCTCATTTTGTTTACATCAGTACCATTGATTATATTTTTACCACACTGTATTTTGTAGATGTGCCATTGCCATGTGCTAAGACAAATAACCAAACTACCCAGATTGGTCAGTGATGTGTTTATATTTTATCTCAAATTTCAGCATAATGGGATTTTCTGGGTGCATTCTGTTCTTGATGGGATGAAAAGGGCTGTAAATGTCTGGACCATATTCACATCTGACTAATGCTACAAATCACCATCACTGAAACGAACAAGTGTAATAGGCTGTATTTAGGGTGCTTGTTTTTCGGTGATCGAGAACACTGATATGATGGATAAAGTACACAGACATCTGGAAAACCCATGAAAGTTTATCAGTAGATAAACAGGGCAGATTAAAATGTCACTATATTTCAACATCACAGTGGAGGCAAAATACACAATGTGGCTCAAGAAATGGGCAATAGTTGGAGATTTTCAGAAACATTAAAGATGTGTTAATAATACCCCAATCAAGATTTGATAATATTTGATCAGCAGCAATTACTATTTAATTGTTATTTGCAATATTTGGACATCCCCTGACAGAAATCTGAATCAACTCTGTTCTGGAGTCGCAGCTCAACTACAATGTTACATTTTAGGCCCTGTGACTTAATGTATTTTATTTATATTTTTGCACTCAACTGGATATTTCAGGTGGAACCTTTTGCCTTGGCGATAGAGACAGATGGATAGAACCAATGATCAATGTTGGAAACCTTTTCCTCGGTTAATTAGAAACGTGTCATGGTCCAGCCTGCATTTGTCTTGTGTTTTTTGTTTTTCACCCTCTGATCGATATCTCTGCCTGGGTAGCAAATATTTCACAGCATCTCTGTCTAATGAAGAAGCTGCTCTCGTTGCCACTATTTCAGTTGGATCATTTGACAGCTTTGGTGAACAATTAATTTAAATGAAGTGATGCATCAGGGTCTTCGTCCGCTGGTGTTGCACAATTAATAGCAGTGTAGTTGAAATTACAATTTGGCCTCCTGCTACGTCGAACAGTCCCTGAACAAGCAAGCTGGTGCCTTGCATGGATGCCTCTGCCGTGTGTGTGTGTGTGAATGGGTGGATGTGAAGCATAAATCTGAGTTGCTGATAAAAAGGACCAATAGAAATACAGTTTATTCATCACCAGTCCATTTTAGTTTGACTAATAAACCTAAGTCAACCACATTAGTGCTAGTTGAGAGTTGAAATTCTGATGATTCATCTGTGACAGAATTGTTGTTAATATTGGAATACATGTAGTGTTCTAATCTAATAAGATTGGAAATCAACGCCGCATCCTCTAGGGTAGCAAACTCTTTTTACTCTTTTACTGTACGGCTTCCAGTCACCCTCTCCCTACCTTGTGCGATTGAAATCTAATTTAAACATTAAAATGTCACGTTGGCCTCCAGAGCCCCCTGGTCTCAAACGGCAGACAGATGGCTTCTATCTCCTCTCCCAAGGCAATCGCAAACACCACAGAAGTCACATATTTCATATCTGGCGTCACACCTAGGTGGACATGCCCCAGCTTTCTTGCTTGCTGTTGGTTTTAGAAACATTAAGTGTCTTGTTATAGTCCAGGAAAGCTGAAATGTTTTTGACTGCTGCATCTTTGATGGGCGATTCAGTTTACGTTGAGTTTCAAAGCATGTTCATCCATTATTCAGAGATATTGCCAAGTGGATGCATCATGAAAAGATTTCATGTTGCACTGCCATTTGCTGTCAGGGTGCAGTGTGTGTGGTCTAACTCCGATGACTAACACCCTTCTTCGGCAAAGCCTACTTTTCTTGTTTAGCTGTGTAGATGTTGACGGACTTCTTAACACCATAGAGAGTTGATTTAGCCTTTCTGTGTTTTTTTTTTTGACAAAGGTACGCAAGATAGGAAAGCAGGTGCAACAGCACCACATTCAGCCCCCCTTTCTCTAACTTATTTGCATTATTTGAATTATAAACAAACAACAGCCCATCCCTGCCATCTTTTATGCTTGGCTTTCTCTCTTTGCGCTTGACAGGCCAGAGGTCGGCCTGAGAGCTACTATCAAGATGGTTATTAGGCCATATAACAACAGCCATTAAGAATCTACGACACCGCAAATCACCTACCTACAATGCTGTTCTTTCATTCCCAGGAGATTTAACAGCCAACCTTTGGCCTCCTGTGACAACTTACACTTGGACTCACGTGACTCCAATGACTGTAAATGACAGCCAGGAGCTCTGACAGACCAAGTTGTACCTATTAACTTGTGAATGAGCCCACAGCTTTGTTCACATAGTTTATGGGGGGTTATGTAATGTATGGAAAAAATGTGTGAAATTTAGATTTATCAGGGTTAAGCAAACGCAAACATTTCAGTAAAGAGGGCCAACTAAAAATAAGTGAAGCAGGGGAAAATCGGCCATATGATTCGTCTTTCTTCAGCTGTCAGTCTTTGCTTTGGCTTTGTGTGAATGAGTTATTGGAGAGAGTGATCACAGTGTACACTTTCATGGTATGTTCTTGTCTGTACATTTGGCATAAAGATACAGTATGTCATAAGCGGTGGCTAAGGTCAGTGTACATTGTTGTGATTCCAGAATAAGGAAGCAGGAAAACAGAGATGACTTTGCAAATCAAATGGTGGTTGTTAATTATCGGTCAAATTAAAGAACATTAACATGTTTTACAGTTATTTCAGAAATAATATCTACACATGTAACATATCTAATGGCTTTGCTTATAAGTACAAATGGTTGGGCAGCCTGTGCCAAGTATGGGTGAACATTTCTGCACAACTGATGTTAACAACAGATGTTTTTGTCATGATTTTTTTCTCTTTCTCTCATTTATTTTGGAAGGTGGTCCCTGGAAATTTTCTAACAATCAGAAATGGGCCTTAGGTTACAGAATGTTGAGAACCTCTGCTTTGAAGGATCCATGTACTTGTTACGCTTGGCATGATGCTCATCTGATTTGATTTTCTGTGCCAACAATGAGTGTCTACGCTGTAACATTGACATTTTTTGTGAAATATTTTTTAGAGTAGACATACTTCTGGAACCTGTGGCCCTGGCTGCTTTGCCTCTCTGTCGACCTTCACATTTTCCCATTAAGAGTTCATCTCTCTTCCTAGAAAGCACAACTACAGAACTGGGCTTTTGTCTTTGATGGATGTCTATTCTACTGAGCAGTAAAATCTGTACAACCAATTAGCATAATAGACATGTGAGTGTACCTATGCTGTTTGTTTTTTAAATGAAACTAAGATCATGATTTTTTTATTTTTTTTTAATTGCTTGTTTTGTGCTTGTGCATACAGTCTAGCATTTCAAGAAGAAAGTTTTATTGCAGAAGGATGCTGAGTGCTTTAAGAGTAGCAGTTGATTTAGATTCATTACTGTGTGTGTAATTTGTTATCTTAGATTGAAGGGAAATATATTGGGAGACCATCTGCTGTTTGGCATTCTCCTGTTGGATGTCAGCTGCTATGGCTGAGAATAAATAAGTACACAGATGCCGTCAGCATCTCTCCCACTGGTGTGCATCTTCTCATGTCTCAGAGCTCTTCTTCCTCAGCGTGCAGTAATCATAAATATCCACTTTTCGCTCTTCTTTCATTCATTGATAAATATTTGATAGTGTGCTCTCTGGAACATCCCAGACTGTCATTCCTGTGCCGTGTGAAGACACCGGTGGACTGTTTTATTCTTATCTCTCTCTGTGAAAGTGGTAGTTGGGCCTATGTAGAAAGCAACAATATGCTCTCTGATTGGCTGCTAAAACCTGAAGGCTTTTCACAATGTGTGCTGTGACCAGATGTGGTATTACCTGACTGCTTGTCACCCGGCCTCAGAGCTGATAGGGAAGGGTTTTTTTTTTATTTTATGAAAATATATCATTCAGAAAGTTTATATGGCAGGTGACAACAAACATTGTTTCTCATCCATAGATCAATAGTCACCTTACAGGAACTTTAAAGAGCTTATTCAAAAGGGTTTGAAAGGGGGCTCATCAGTGTAATCACTGCCGTATAGATGATGGGTGGATGGATGCTCAGTGTAACCAGCTATATTTCACATAATAGCTATGGAGTATTTATTCATTTGTAATTATAATTTTAGTCCATCAAATCTTGGCATTGTTTCAACACAGATAATATAAATTGCCTGGCTTAATTATCTTTTGATTACCTGGGTGTGGCTATGATAGAATCCATAATCATCCCAGTTCATGGAAAGGGCAGGCGTTAATGTACATCTGACTGTGTGTGCCCTTTAGCATGCTGCAAAACTACATTTGGAACTCTTCAGAGATGAATGATCAGGTGTCTGCTTACTGTGCTCACCGGGCTCCTGGTGGTGAATGCTCAGGTTGTGAAGCAGCAGGTGCTCACCTCTCTCTGTTAATTGGCCCTCACGTTGCTAACTCGGTCTGCAAAGTATTTGAAGCATCACAGGCAGTAGAGACATCATTAAAATCCAGGCTGTAATTGGAAACCTACTCGGCAAGAGTTCTCCTAACTGTGTTTATTTATTATGCTGGACATAAAATGACTATTAACGGTGATACGATTGAATATCTAATGGCGTGATTGGTTGATGTATTGTGAAGTACCATCAACCGGTTGGGAAAATGTCCACTGTGGATCAAAACACTTGTTGATTTCATCCAACAATGTTGTTTCAGATGCATCAAGTCAGTAAAGTTCATTTGTTTGGTAATATTATGATGAGGATCTGCATATTATCTTTTAGGTCTGATAATGGAAAAAAAAAAGAAGATTTATTCCACTATGTGATTTTTTTAGGATGGTACTGAATGAATGATGCTCACTTATGTGCAGCGTATTAACTTTGAAAACATTAAAACAATATTTTCTCACTCAGCAAAATAATTTTAAAGATTTTAGAGAACATCAGCAAGCAATTTTGTAACATTGGCAAGTTTCTAATACAGCACTGATTGATAATCTATTTTAAATCCTGAACAGCAGGCATTACATACAGTTTCATAGAATACAATACTTCTGTACAATCCCACTGGAAAGTACTTCATATTTCTATGCCAGCATGTGGCACCCACTTGTAAGTCTAAATACAAGATGAAGTGGAGATACAGTGGCACGTAGGGACATAAATGATTTAAATGCCTTACATAACTGTGCCATAAATACATCCTCTTTAACCTCTGCTGCAGTGAAAAAAAACATGGAAAATTGTGAGTGAAACTGGTAATCAAACAAAATTTACCCCAACACTCACACACTCTTTCTGTCTTTATGAACAAAAATAAATCACTCACATTTTTCAAGCATTCACATGAAATCCAAAAAAACGCGCCGTACTGCATCTGCATTTGGCCAGAGAGGAACTAATGAAGAACAGAAATGCAGCACATTAGCGTTTTCATTTTTAGGCCTTCCTCTGAGATCCACAGATCAGAGCTTCGTAAGTGCTTGAAAAGAGCCACGGAGGAGGTGAATCAGGCTTTTACGGTGGGGCGACTTTTTAAGATGGCTTTTTACACAAGGGGACTTCTGTTATCTGATGGTACTCACCACGTTAATTAGAATGCAGAGGTAATCAATAGGTGTCAGAGGGGAATATAAACTGAACACCCCAAATGTCAAGGTGAAACATTTGCACAAAATTCATTAAAAATGCACCAGGTGCTACTAATGAATGCATCATTTTGCATATATTCTGTAGTTGTAGAAGATGTTTTCTGTTAATGCCAATTACTCACTGTTCTGTTCTATCCATTCTAACAGTTCTTGTGTAGTGAGTGTAACAAAGTAGCATGGACTGAGTGTAACAGAACAACTCTGCTCCAACCTCAGTCAAAGGCAAAGGATGTGAAGAAGATGTTATCTCTCTACTCTCTGTATCTACTAATGAAAAAAATTTCAATCGTATCTGTAAAACACTGTTGAGTATATAGTGGCAGTCAGGATTTTAAGCTTTTAGGGAGGAATGTTGACAAATGTAGAGCTGACTCAGATGTAATCCAAATCAGTTTCTTCATTCTAGTTCTAGTTTTGTTTTATGGTAAATTCACCACATTATTGCAGCCATCAGGAAGCTTCCTGCTTCCATTCTAATAAACAAATTCACACATACATACTGTATATATATATACACATACAAATTTTCAACAAGATTGTGTGATTGTGATTCACATTTGAAAGCCATGGTGGATTTTGATTGCTTTTTACGGACACACCTACTCACTGTGTGTCTTTGGAGGCTTTCAGCAGGGAGGACTGTAGTGTCCTGTCTCATGTTGCTTTGTGGTGGAAGGGCGTGAGTCAGCAGTGAGAATACTGAATGCTGAATGTCTCTCTCCATCCTAATGTTCTGTTTGAATGGGCATCTCCAATTTGAATGTTTTGAGGCTAAGTGATCAAATGCACAATAATCAATACTGATGGTTATATCGATAATGGGATCTCCGCGTACGCCTAGAGAAAAGTATGCTATTATCATCAATGTTTTAATCAAGACTATTGATTTTATGCTTGCTATGGAATGTTGAAGAATCTTTAAAGCACAAATGTACCAGACTCACGACTTTCATTTCCAAATGTTGCCTGATTCAATGAAGAGAATGTACAAAATTGGATGTTATGTGACTTAAGTAGGGCAGCTATGGAGCAAAGTAAGCCTGATGATATATTGATAAATCAGCATGAGATCAGTAGCATAATCAGCAGGTTCACATCCGTTCACATCACATCCTGCCTTGCAGATATGCCAATACAAACACAAGTAATTAGTCTGCATGTAAAAAGCCTGATTAGAAACAGTGACAACTGGTTGCCCTTCGGGGAAACTATGATTTAAAGACACTTTATGTTTGCAAGCTGAACCCTTCCCTAATAGTTTTGTGTTTGAGTACCCAGTGGCAGTACATTTATTATATATGAATAATGAATTAAAATTTCACAAAAATACTCTCATCTCTTTTCACAAAGGTACACAGGACAGCCGTGAAAGAGGCTTACAATCAGTGTAGGAGGTGGCAGTGGCTATAGTTTAATTAGCAGTAAAATAGAATAGTAGCAGACTAGGAGAGAAGATGTGAGTTTTGTATAATTGACATGTCCTGCCATCCTCTGTTATGAAATGTTATCATTTTGTTGTTGTTTACAGTTAGAAATCTGTAGTGTACCTTGTAGTTTACTATGCTGCAACTAAGATTAGGGTGGCTTTGAATGTAATAGAAAATGCATTCTTCCAAAAGTTCTACAAGGTATAACAAAGTAGAACACGGGGCATTAAAGTTAGATGTTGATGAGAAGATTTAGATCTTGTTGACAGATCATAAAGAGGACACTTCCAGTATTCCTTATGGCTTTCAGTACACTGTATCAGCTCTGGTCAGTGTTAGGCTTGCCTGTAAGTGTAGCATGTTGGATTGGTTCCACCAGGGTAAGATAGATATGGGCTCTCAGCCACTGCTGCTAAATGGAAATAAGAGGAGGATGTGATTGATTCCTGTTGGTTTCCCCATTTGCAATGCATTAATGAAAGCTCTGAGGGGAAAAAATGAAAACAATAAAAGCCATCTATCAGTAAGATTAGGAGTTCCACCATATCTAAACCAAACCCCTCTGGTACAAACGATTGATTGCAGTATAAGGATGCTCCTAAAATGACAAATTAATCATTGTATTGATACAAAATTAGGCTTCTGTTTTGCAGCCATTTATCAGTAAGATACCACACCTCTGCAGCAACTCTCCGAGCTTAGGCAATGAAAATGTCTGCAGAGCAGCTTCGAATGTAAAACTGATGCAGAATGATAAATTATCCGAGTGAAAATGTAGCAGAAAACACAATCTTTTCTTTTCTTCTCTAATATTGTGTTTTATGAACCTTGAAGCATTTAAATGAAAACAAGAAAATGGGAACCTATATTTTCTTTGGCTCATAGAGAAGCTTATCCAATTTGATTTTTTAAATTTTTTTTTATGAGCAGCCATCAGTGCATACATGGTATCACTTGTCTTTTGATGTTTTCCTTGCTGCCCTTGCTGGACCCCCACATGCAAACATTTATATGATTATTACAGGGTTACAAAGTTTTGTGGCAACGATCACTTCATCGTTTCCGTGGAGATAACATGGTTGTAGCGTAGTGCTGTATGTGTAGATTGCTTTATTATTTCAAATAATTGTGTGACTACAAGGTTACCACAGAAACTAGAGACCGCTTACCTCCACCAAGGTTTAATAGATGAATGTCACTCCTGTCCGATCATATCTGTTAAATCCACAGAGGTGAAGTAGGAATGTGAGATTACAGAAGACATCATCTAAACAGAATATCGGCTTCAAATTCCTAAGACACTTAAGTGACAAATTATAGAATGGGGGTAAGAGTGAGTATCATAAACAAAGAGATACTACAGCTCTATTATCAAATGCACTAAACCTTAGTCAGTAGTAGTTAGCGATGAGTCCACTCTCACATTTGCCTCCAGGTGGACATAGTATTTAGGTCTACATACTGACATAAAGTATAGCAAGGAGTATAGGATTGAAACCCTTTATGTAGCTGTATTGTGTGATATACCATACAGAATAGATTCCAGCGTTGAGTACAGATTTGCCTGAAGGGCCTAATTTCCCTGTTGAGATATTAAGGGGGAAGTTATATAATGCCTTGGTTGTTTTTGCAGATCAACTGTGTTAAAGTAACTAAGTAATAATAAGATCCCCGAGGCTCTGGGACAAAGATGGACAGACTTGGCCAATGGGTAGTGACTGTATACTTACTGTTGTTCACTGAAAAAGTGGTTGTATTTTCCCTCAGGTTTCCCCTCTGACAGGCCATTTAAAAATTATTTGCATCTAATTTCCATGTTCTCCCCATTTAATATATTAAATAGGAAATGTAAGTGTTTTGGGAATACTCATAATGCTAGTGGCAACAGCGGCAGCAGCGGCAGCAGCAGTAGAGTAATTACACCTGGACCTGATGGCACTGATGACCTTGAGGTCACGCTCACACAATAACAAGCTCCCATGGTAGCACTGACAGGCATGGCAGAAACCATACCGCCACATTTACTGAGTGTTTGACTGCTGCAAGCCAAGTCTTCTTGTCACATGTTATATTTTCTGTTCTTTTGTTCTCTTGCAGTCGGGAAGACGTCTCTGATCACACGGTTCATGTATGACAGCTTTGACAACACATATCAGGTAAGTAGCAGCACCAAGACTGTGTAATTGACTCGATTGATCAGCCACGCTCTGCTATATAAAATAACGATTGTGGTAAATGAGTACAATTCATTATAAAATCACACTACTTCTTTCCTGTATGTGTGAATATAAGGGGATATGGATGTTAAAACACACATTTTGCGCTGAATAACATCAAGAACGATGGGGCCCCTCAGGTGACTTCTATTTCTGACTCACAACCTACACCTACAACCTAACCCTTCATCCTAAAAACTGAATGTTGTTATCCCGTTGCCACAAAAAAGGGCTTTGCAAGCTTCTGTAGATACATGAAAGGATTTTAAAGGAATCTCCAACGTTACTGCTTCCTAAGCAAAAAAAACTGCTACTTAGCAGTTGATAAAAATCTCAACAGCCCATGCTCCATCCCCTTTGCTTGTGTGTGAAAGTGTGCGTGTCTGTGTGTGTTTGTCTGTTTGTGTGTGTATGTGTGTGTGTGTGTGTGTGTGTGTGTGTGTGTGTGTGGGAGGCAGATCATGAGCCTGTGTCAAAAGCATAAGCAGATTAGTTTAAGAAACATGAAACAGCATCAAATTCCATCTGGCTGTGAGAGCACCAAGCCTACATTTACACGTTAATAAACGATCTGTATCCAGGTCCATCATCCAGAAAAGAAAAATTCATGGTATTTCGTATAAATGTGCTCAGGCTTGCTTTGTCATCAGATCTTAATCGAAACTAGCAAGCTATGTACTTAGTGTCAAATCCTAGTATCAAGTTTTCCAACTCACCATTGGTATCTTTGCTATAACTTCAGCCATTTATTGTTGAATTTAACTCTAGCGATTATTGAGATGTCAGAAGAAATCTATCAAATAAAAGTATTGGCCTGAGAGTTCAATACCAGCGTTATTGATGTAGAGTTATTCATGTTATTCTTAATGTTCAGGAACATTTGTAATAGCAGTGCATTTTTTTGCAATGATGTCAAAATCATCCAGCTGGCCGGAGTGGACCCTTTGGTGGGCGGGTTCTGGCCCATGGGCTCTATGTTTGACACCCCTGCGCTAGCTTGGGACCTTGGGACCTGGCGGTTCAGTGGGTTAAACCCTTGTTTTTATCCTGCCCTGGCTTTTTAAAGTACTTGGTAAGGCTCTAATTTAGAGAGCAGCTCATACTGAGACTAGAAAAGCCTATTTTTCATCTTGTTTCTTTTACTACACATGAGCTGGAGATTTGTACACTTTAAAACATTGTTCTGGACTGTTAGTATTCATTTAGTTTGTATTCAGTAATATGTTTTCGGCCTTGATACAAAGTGCCACTTTCTGTGGCCTTCCTGCATCCTGTAATCGCCAAGGAAAAGAACCAAGACATTCTTCAGTGCTTGCACAAGTATTGTGATGTGTTGTAATGAGATTTGGCTGCTGCATTGTCTGTGGATTAAATAGGCTGCTATTGCACTGAAATGTTGTCCTATGACAGTTGTCTGTATCCTCTTATATTTCTTATATTTCCACATGTAGAAGTCATGAACGAACACAGGGCCAGGCACCCCACACTGATGGTCAGGATTCATGTCTTTTGTGGTGTTAAACTGTAGGTATCATCTGACTCATACATAACCACAGACAGGGTTTATACTTAGCTGTTCAAGCTGCATCTTTATGCCATTATCTTTACATTATTTAAACATGAGGCGAATTATTCCATTCACTGACTCTTCCTAAAACGTAGACACTTTTTGCTGGATGTGCTGAATGATCCAGTTTTTCTAAGGCATTATGTTTGTACTTTCTAAGTAAGGCTTTTAAGTAAGGCATTGAAAGTAAATGTGACACAAATATTCCCTGCATCACTTTGAGTCGTACCACCTTCAGTGGACAACATGACTCCCGTTTTGCTTCAAGGCTGTAACACTCAGCCGGTATACAGCTGGATAAATTATGACTGTGAAATCCAACAGGCGCTAAGTGTAGTCATTCAGAGGAGCATAGGGATATCATGGCCCTTTGCAATGGGGTAATGGTGATGAAGGATGAGAGGCACAGAGAGGTTTTTTCATCCCCTCTCTCCTCTATGTCTCACATTTTAAGTGGGCTCACAGTATTTGAGGCAGACAGACCGAGGACATACTCTTCCACGATGCCTCCATATACTGTAAGACTGCCGGCCTTCGCCCTGCACTCTCGCAGTATCGCTCCGTGACCCAAATGATGATATCAGGAAATGAGGAATATGAAAATAAGGAAGGAGGAAACAGCTCGCTCATTCCTGTCTCACAGTCCTCTCCTGTTTTTTTTCAACTGGTGGATTAATGATTTTGTACCAACATCTGTGTTTCAACGTGAAACCTCAGACTTACGGGAAATCTTTTATGCTCTCTTTTTGTGTGATTCTGCAGTTCTGTATGTTTTAATGCCATTTGTTTTTTGTTCTTGGCTCAGTGACAGGTAGGCCTGTAAAAAAGATTTTGCACCAGGTTTTTCTAGTTCAGCTCCTGAAACCTTTGTGTATTAATTAAAGTGCTGCACCCATTATCTCAGTTTCAGCGTTTAGGCTGCTGCTCTATAGGAGAAATGTATTTTAGAATTGCCAACTATAGATGGAAAGATTACACAAACACAGGCCTACAGGAGACAGATTATTATTCATAGTCATAGTCAAGGATAGATGAGTAGATAAATACCTCTGGCTACTAGAACTACAGTGCAGATCGCAGTATGCTTTTGTTTTCAGCAGAACATGAACCTTTTACATTTGGTAAACTCAAGTTGAGCCATTTGAAGAAAGAGAAGCAGCATTTGGAGGCTAAGGGCCATCTGAAAAATAATGCAAAGCACGGTGGCTGTACCTAGCTGGAGGATGTGTGTGAGGTGAGCTAGATTTGCTGCCTCGAAAGCAGCAGACTCCCATCAAGCAGCCACCCAGCCGAGAGAGACAGAGGTAGGAGTCCTTACTGCCTGGCAGCACATGCTAAAGGGCTCAGAGGCCTCCAGAGGCACAAAGCTTTTGTCAGCTGTGCTGGAAGCTGTCAGTCAGTCCTGTGCACCAGCCTGTGACTTCAGCACCACACATTTTTGTCTGTTGTGCCAAAATACTCTGCTGGTTAGAGTAGTACCTGTTTGATTTCACCAGAATACAGACGATAGTAAAGCAAAAAATCATTTATTCCCCTGGTCTCCATCCAGCATTTAATATTTTTTTTATCACATTTCATGCTGGCCATACCCTCCATATTATTTACATCTGGTATGTTCACGAACTGCTCCTAAATATCAGCATTCTACCTGTGACACAAGGATCTGATTACTTCCTCAAGCCAATGACAATTTAAAGTCATTTCCACTTTTTTGGATTCTGCATAGTCATCTGTCATCTGTAGGATGCAATACTGTGATTAAAAAGTACTAAAAGATAAAAAGAACACTTTGCTTTCACCGAAGTAACAAAAATAACAAAACTGAATGTTGAATGTAATTTTGGTCTAACATCTTGGACCTTTACGTTCCATTCACTCTGGCAGAATGTGCCAGGAAGCCGTGGTCTGTTTTCTAATGGCGTGCACCAGTTAATAATTTAAATTGGATATTAATAATTTCTGTGGATTTAATCTGCTCCTGTACAGCCTGTCTGTGTAGAATTCTATTTTTAAAACATGAGCCAGAAAGAACCGACAGCACCTCTACCTTCCCCCAAGAAAAACTTGAACACCCCTGTGCTTTCAGCTTCAACTTTAGGTCATATTTTTTTCTGACGTTGACTATAATTTCATTTAGTGTGCTGTGACTAGGGCACACGAGTGACATAATAATTATAATCTTGGAGTCTCTGCCTGGGCTAGGAGTATACTGAGTATTAGTGAAACACTATAAATGACATCCTGTTTTGGTGCCAGACTCTGTTAGCCCACTGCAGTAGCTGGCTGGCATTGCCAAGGAAACAAGTGCGTGATGAAGCTGCTGATGCTGTGATATGTTAAAGTGAGAAGCTGGCACCCTGCTGGACTTCCTAGACTAGACAAACATAAATATACAACCACTTGCTTACTCATAGATGGGCTAGGTCATGACAGAATCTATTATTTCAAATAAATAAATATTCTAATAACAATTACACCTTCAACTGTAAGTAAAATCAGGATACTGTATCTTATCAGGCGCTTCTGTCTGCATACCAGGCTCATCGCCCTTCTGTTTGTCCACACTATCAGCTTCACTGCCTCGGTTTACATGATAAGGTCACACTGGAATTAAACACAGCTGAGCCATTTGCTGAATATCCCTTAGTCAGTCCTGTGCACCAAACATCTGGTTGCAAGACATGACGTGGTCACAAATCAAATCTGCCCCAAGTAGCCATCTTAAAAACGTATCTGTATCCCAAACACTCTCAGTCTCAATACTGTATCAGCCTTAAACATACACAGTTGTCATCCACATTGGTTCTTTCAAAAACAGTTTCCAAGAATAACATAATAAAAATATATTCCCATGACTTCAAAACATATTACTATCATGACTGCTTCTACTGAATGACATTGGTATTCATGTTTTATGGTAACAAAATAAGACATTTCATTGTCTAAACAGCTCTGGCATGAAGAAATTAACATTGTACAGTTTTATGCTTGGACAGGTAATGCATTTAAAATTGATTTCCTAGATTTGATTTGTTCCTGATGATATCATGCCACCAAGCAAAGTGGATTGTCATGGGATTGGCTGTGGAAAATATATATCCCGGAAGATGGAGCACAATGCCATCTGCCTTGTGACACAATGAGGGCAGGATGAGGTTGTTGGAGTACATGAGCAACGTATGATGATCTCTCAGCCGTAATGATAAGCAGCCTGTCGCACAACAAAGATCATGTTTACTGAAACAATATTGAGTTAGTAAATGCGTGTTTTTTTATGTTATATTGTGATAGCCACAGTAGAGAGACAGACGGGAAGGACAAGGCTTACAGAGGGGGGATGACATGCCGCAAAGGGCACAGGCTGGAATCGAACCTGAGCCGCTGTGCCATATGGCATGCGCCTTAATTGGTGAACCACAAGGCCCCCTTAAATGCATGTTATAAACCAACACTTCTCAACGAATGTCAATTACTCAGTTTGGAAGGACTATGTGTCTGTTTTTTAGGGACAAATGAGCCGTGTAGCGCTTTTCTTTATTTACTAAAGAGACGTCCTGAGGTTTTGGGCCACTGACAGAAAAATTATGCTATGTGTGGGTGTTGCTATAAAGCAAATATTTTGCTTTTCAGCATACTTCCCGATTAGAAAAGCAAAAATTCACACTGCGTATTGCAATTTCCCATCGCCTCTCAGACGGTACTCATGCTTTTTTTCCCCCTGTGTCAGCTGATGGAAAGACCTGCTGTGCCTCCCCTCCGGAACAAAGGTTGTTGTTTTTTGACTTTTTCTGCTAGATTGTGATAGTTACAGCAGAAACACAGTCACGAGGGACAGGGCATAGAGGGAGGAGATGACATGCAGGGCACGAGCCGGAATCGAACCTGTGTTAGGTGGTCCAGGTTTTGGCCTTAGCCTTCTCTGGTATGTCTCTATGTTGTACAGGAAAGAAATCACTGCACTGTAAGGAAAAACCTCCAGCAGCTCTGTGTGAAATCCTGCAAGGAGACATAGCTGTTGATTTGTTGTCCTTATTATCCTTTGCCTCTTTAAGCTCCATTATTAAATTTTCCAGTGTATGCTCTTGTCTTTGCTCCTAATGTTTTCATAGCAATGTTGATCCATGGTTGTCCTCCTTTCCTTCACTAGGCCACAATTGGAATTGACTTCCTTTCAAAAACCATGTACTTGGAAGATCGAACGGTAAGAATCTCAGTTACTGCATGTCATGACAAAAATCTTGAATGTTATATGCTATATAATGAGACAAACCGCCAGGGTACATGTAGGATTGTTAATATCCTGCATGCATTCAGCATGCTAATAAATAACACGGAGCTAATGATATGTAAACAAATTCAAACCTGTCTCTTTGTGTCAGGGAATCTTTCACACAGCATGGAACCACCTAATATCAATGTGTGTCAATCTTGCTCTGCATGCGTGTGCTATCGTTTACCTCAGTGTGTATTTCCAAGTGTATAAAAAGTGCCTGAATGTGAAATGTGTGGGAGTGTGTGATTTGTGTTTTGTGAGGATACATCGTGAGAGGGGGCCTACTGTGTCCAGGCTCTCTGGAGTTTCTGAATAATCTCAGCTTCCTCAGCTTTGTCTCTCTGAACCCCAGGTGAGGCTGCAGCTCTGGGACACAGCGGGACAGGAGCGCTTCAGGAGCCTCATTCCCAGTTATATAAGGGACTCCACTGTGGCTGTGGTGGTCTACGACATAACAAGTCAGTGTCCCTCATCTGCTATTTCTCGTTATTTTGGCATTTCTTCTTTTTTTATGATAAAATAGAGTAGAGAGATAGATAGGAAGGACAGGGCAGAGAGAGGAGATGACTGGTCAGAATCGAACCAGCGCCTCGGTGGTATGTTGCATGAGCTCTGCCAGGTGAACGCCCTTATCTGCTATTTCTGATATCAGAATTATAACCTACAGTTCTGCCAATTCCACTTTCTAGCATTCAGCTCTTACAATCCTCTGTATTCATTTTTTCAGTTTAACTATCCTTGGGGCACAGGCCTCAGCTGTCACTAACTTTGAAGCAATGTGACTTTGGCAGAATACAAGATGAGATTTCATAAATATTCCCTTCATTTTCCCATAAGTAAAACATATTCACTGAACAATGATATGAGACTTATTGCATTACCGCCCACCTTCTCAAATTCTCTCCAGAACCTGTAACCATACATAATGTATTGTTGTCCTGAATAAAGACAGCATCCATCTAAATTCTATTATTTAGATCTTATTTCAGCCCTCTCTCTCTGTACACTCTGAGAGGAATTATTTTAGTGGAATTTTTTTAGGGTTATTTGTCTGCAGTGCTCTAGCCAAGTTTGACCCGGGCTGGTAATGACCCAGCTTGGTTCTATTCAGATGTTCCCTTGTTCAACCATGGACCTGAAGCACATGTTGTATGTTGTTCATGGCAAATAAGTCCTAATTATTTTCTGAAGTCAGTCAGTGGCTTGTATTAAATATAACTATAGTGCCCTCAAGAGATGATTTTTATTATACATTTTTTATTTTGATATTTATGGGAAAACATGGTCACCATCCCACAAAGGCATTTTCCTTTTTCACCTTGAAAAAGACATGAGGGAGTCTCATCAGATTCCCGGTCCAAGAATATGATAGAATCTGTAGTCTGCATGCCAACAAGCCTGCATATTCAATGAATGTGGCAAGGTCAAGTGGGCTTATTAAGAACCACAGAGCTTCTTCTTTGACTCCACTTTTATACTGCTGCTTGTCATAATATGATCATATGTGTATGGGATCAAATATATGATCAACCCCAGTAAAACGTGGTTTTTATAAATATAGCATTCTCAAATTAATTGTGGTAATGACAGTTAGCACTATAATGCAAGGCATTTGAGTGCCCTAATATTAGGGGATGTACCTTATTCTATGAAAAGGATAAGGAGGACACAGGAGGTGTGACATCACTTCTCTGTTTTGAATAGTGACAGCAGGCAGTGGTGTGAGCAAAGTGAAAGTCATTCTAATACTACAGGCTAATTTGGCTTTGTATCTTTGTCAACAGATGTTAATTCATTCCAGCAGACATCAAAATGGATTGATGATGTGAGAACAGAGCGAGGAAGTGATGTCATTATTATGCTTGTAGGCAATAAAACAGACCTGGCAGATAAAAGGTACGTACCGTACAAGGCCATCACACCAACATCACACTGTCTTTTGTATTGTTGTATATGTGTCTATCTGTCTCTTATGCAAATTCACACTAAAACATTAACTTGTGAAAAATATATGAACAATGTCCAATTGATTGCTGATTAAGTGATGACAAAGATTATTTATCTTGAAAGATGTTTTACAGTATATGAAATATGAATACCACCCAAAAATTATAAAAAGGCAGGTATGTCAACATATTCATCTGTCCAGTAATGAATGAATCATCTTAATTAACAGGCTCATTAGAATATGAGTTAGCTTCAGCATATTGCAGTGATTCGGATGAAATATCAGCTGCTTCTTGCTGCGTTTCATGTCCAAAGAGCAGCTTTTGTAAGACCATGTTCTTTAAAATGAGGAAGATGTTGCCTACTTGGGAAATTATTACGTGATTTGAGTCCCTAGTGGCACAAAAGCAATTATGAACTTAGCGCAAGGGGGAATTGTTTTTTTCCATTATATACATATATGTGCTGATGTGACAAGAGATGGAATTGAGCTAGAAAGTGAGAGAGAGAAAATGAGGGTTTTTTTGGTAATGCAAATGTTCATGTATATCTTTGTGTCTTTGTACAGTCAAAAGACGGCATCACTCACTTTATAGCTGCTATCTTATCAAAATTCTATATCAAAGATATAATTCAGTTCTCAATCTACCTTTAATAAATAAATACAAATAATCATTGATATGCCCTAAGAAAATGCAGCCATGTGTCTTCCAGCATCAGTGGTGGTAGTTTATTTCTGAGTGACAGTTAGAGGGAAGATGTTCATATGAACCATTAATGTTTCCCTCTTCTATTTGCTGTGGTAAGTGATAACGCTCCTCAGGGACGTTCTCCGTTGAAGTCCAGGCAGATGTTGCGGTTCTGCGCTGAAGATTTTTCCTAAGCAAACACTTTGCAAAAATAGCTGACCATCAGCTTTCTGTCTGATTGATCCTAGTGTGATTTTCTTTTCTTCTTTTTTTCTTTTTTTTTGGAGAAAACACTAACACTATGCTGACTACAGTAAATAAGTAAGGTGTGGCAGGGTGGTGTCCAGTGATGGACATGTTTTTCATGTTCAGTTGCGTTTTAAACCTGTGCACTCTTCACTGGTCTAATCAGTAGCCACGTTGAAGGTCAGCTTTGCATAAGCATTCAGAAAAGCATTATCATAAGTCTAATATCCTCAAAATACATCTGCCATTGTGAGTAACCATGGAGAAATGATACACATACATTTTAGCTGTGGTTTTCAGCACTATTACCATACAGTAATGTTGTTAATTGCTTCATTAACGTGGCAGTGTTTAGGATTTACCTTGTGCTGCAGAAAATGTTCCCATCGGCATACTCGCGTCTTAAAACCAACAAGAAACTTGGTGGCTGGGAAATCAGGAAAACTGCTGCTGTTGGCAGTTTGGAGGATGAATCAGACTGCATCAGTCAATAAAAGATCATGGCTGCTATAACAACAGATGAAGCTCTGCTCTCAGGCCACAGGGTGATTGCATAAGTAACACAAGGGTATAGAAGTGACACTGACAAGTACTTTGCTTATACTCACACGATCCTTTGATAATAAAATGTACCACTGTTTCCATAATTTGCTAATGAGAAGGTTTTTATCATGTCAGACTGAAATATGAAGGCACAGATGCTAAGATTGTCATTAGCCTAAAATGCAGGACATATCTTGCCTTTTATTTCACTTTGGCTGTCATTTTAATGCACAAATTAATTTCGGTGAAAAGTGAAACATTGAAAATGTGGGCCTCCAGTCAAAGAGTGGGTTCAGAACTCTTCAGCCTTTTCCCCATAATTGCTGCTTGATTTATCTAAAGTGTGACACTGTTGAGTTTTAAGAGGCTCTGGATGTTAAGCATCATGATAATGAACTTTAGAGTTATTTACTGTGTTAATTGTGCTTTCCACACTCGCTTCTGTCTTCTGATGTAAATGAACCATTTTACTCTGTGTGTCTGACAGCATTTTACTGCTGTTTAAATCACTCATCAGCTCCATCCGGTTGCAGTTCTGTGTAGCAATGTTGCCTATTTCTCATTCTTGTGTAACAAGACAAGTACCAAGTCTTAACCCTCCCCTGATGTCATTTTAAGACTTGCAGAGATTCTTTTGTATTGCATGATTCTAGTATATGGGTGCAACACATTCATTCAGCGTTGATGTTTCTGTGTGTTAGTTGGTTCATCCTTTCATGAGTCATACTTTTCACAATGTTCAGGGATTAGGGCAGTTAATGTTTTGATGCCGCAGATCCAGAATCAAACATGATAGAGGCTGACAGGAAACAGGCCAGTGTCTGGGTGGTACATCAAAGAAAAGACAGTGCTGCTTCACTTATTGGAGAATATTTATTCAATCACATTTTTAGTGTTTTTGGTTTTTACTTTACAGTGGACGAACAAAATATCACAGTCAGCGTCAAATTTAATGCAATGCAAATACCCTGCTCTAAATTTAACCTTTAAAGCTTATACCCAGTCAGGGAGACACTTTTGATGTGTGTGTTAGACTGTATTATGGTTTAAAATACATCATTGCACGAAATAATAGAAAAAGTAATTAAAGCCATGAAGTGAAAGAAAACAGTAAGACAAGACGCAATGCTATATTATATTGGATTACCAAAGATGCAAGTATATAAGCCCTGTACATTTCCAACAAAGAACAAGTAACATAGCACTGTAATGGAATCATCAGTCACTGTAATGGACTATCACTTAATTTTTTGAGACAACTTCAGAAAGAAAGGCTGTCTAGACAAGTCTATGTTGACACAGAGCAGAATGAGGATCTACACACCAGTTAACAATAAATAAATCAATAATGATGGTGGACGGCACTGTTCTCTGCATAGATACACAATTGGCAGTATCTTCGATGAGATCTGATGTGATATATTACGAGATAAAAGAGTTTTGCAACCTCCAAATTCTCTGTTAAGTTGCTGGGAAACCGCATATTGCACATCCATTGTGCAATTTTGGTGCCAACTGTCTGTCTGATGATGAATAAGCCTCGGTGTTGTTTAAGTTGGAACTCAGAGGAATGTATCCAGAAATAGCCATGGCAGTGCCGCAACTCTGTCAGGTGGTGTTATTATGTAAATACATCTCCAGTGCAGTGACTCTGTTCTTGCTGAAGAAACTTTGTTCCCTCTCTCTCTCTTAGAGTCCAGGGTGAAGCAGGGTCAATTAAATGTAATATTTCTGTTCTGTTTGATGTCTCGGACAACAGTAAACCTTGTCATTCTCAGTGTGTTAACACAGACGTTACAAGCACTCAGAGATTGCAGAGATTCTCTTTGTGAGGAGAGGAATAAAAGAAGCCAGACTAGTTACATCATGGTTTTCCCAGAAGCCCAGCGGCAGTTTGATTTACGCCGTCCATATTAACAAAATGTTTATGGGCTGTGGAGTCAGCGGGAGTTTACTGATCTTGTTGTTTGTGTTAATGGACACCTGACAAAGTGTGTGTATCCGTGTGTGCCAAACAATGACAGCCAGATTCATTAAGATATGATACAAATTGGCTGTTACTAATTTCTCTCAGGACAGAGTAATTAATCACACTCATCCATCAGCTAATTAAGTCTGGTGTACCCTCCCAAGTACAACAGGGGCTCCAGCTGGATCGGATACCAAGTCACCTTATTTGTCTTACATTACATTCACAAAATTAATCTTTAGTTTTACTATGATCATCGACAATGTATCATGCATGGTTTATTGATGATAATACGCGTTTCTTTCCAGACAAATTACAATCGAGGAAGGCGAACAGAGGGCTAAGGAGCTGAGTGTCATGTTCATAGAGACCAGTGCCAAGACGGGGTACAACGTCAAACAGGTCAGTGAGTTCTCCTCGTGGACAGCTGAGCACTTGGACATTTGAGTCATTTTGTCTGCTTTTGACATACACCCATGTGCTATTTTTTAGGTGTGTCAGTCATCTGCTCTTTATTTAAAGTGTCATTTGATCAGATACTGGTAAACACTGATGAATACAACACACAGCTAACCAGGCTAAACAGTTCATCGGATGCCATTTGCTGCATGTGCTTAAATAAATATTTGCCAGTTAATGTGGAGATCATATTAACACCAACATGTAGCCTAACTGCTTATTTTCGTCATGCCATGGTTTTTAAGGCAGGATGTGAGGCAGTTGTAGAGGCTCTCGTTTTTCATAGTTAGCGTTGAGATATTTTGTCATTTCAAATATGGCATATAGCCAAATGAAGAAAAGTAAGTCAATGTTTGTTGTCGAAAACAATGCCTGTCTGTTAACTGACACTGTGAGGTGAAGACGAGCTGTACTGGATGGCCGCCGCTGTGGCAGTGTTTCTGTACATTGTGTCTGTCAGTGAATGGCGTTGCTGGCAGCTGCCTCTCCTCCCACCCCGCAGCAGTGCAGACACTGGGAGCTATTCTTCTGTTATTTTCTTCACCTTACTGAAGAACAACAGAATGAAGGATGAGACCTACAAACAAAGGTCACACTCTTTCCCCCAAAGCCTCCAGTGTTCTCACTATTTGGCTGTGTCATCACCCCCTCCCTCTGAGAGACTGAATATTATAATGTCATTCGCCAGAACAAAGCAGTCAGATTTAACAAGATAAGATGTTGGGTCTGTCTCTTCTTATTTGACATTCAAATATACGTTTGAATGTGTGAAAAAAATGCATATTAGCGCTGTAATAACACATTCGAAGTCAGCGTTCGCTTTAAGTGCCATCTGAAGTAGTTTGCCTTGTGATCCAGCAGAGGGCGCTCTAAAAATTCACAATGAGCTCCACCTATGGAATGCCCTGGTGAACTATCAGTAAACTAACGACTTTATTTTATGTTGTGTGCAATGGCAAAATGGAGGACGCCAGTGAGCCAAGCCATCCAGACTGTCACTGTGCATTACACTTTGGACTGGGAGATTTAAGAAATTGAACACAATGCAGGATTTATTGGGTTTTTTGTATGCATAAGATACTGTGTATGTGCTAGAATAATCATTTTAGGTCCATATTTCAAATGTTAAAGTTTCCATGAATTTTATCTCTTTCATTCTCCAGACAGAATCTTGTCTCTTTAAAGCTGAATTATTATACCTATTTAACACCTCTAATTGTTCCTTATAAATATTAACATCGGCATTTAGATTATTCTAAAGCCCAGCTTTGCTTTGTTTGGCCTTAACGTGCATAAGCATAAGGTGATCTGTCACCCTCTCTGAGCCTGCTGGGAGCTGGCTGCTCCTTATGGCCCTCGTGGTTAAACGTCCACTAACTAAAGCCAAAAATGTGCAGGGAGCCTCCAGAGAGCAGTTTACCTCTTACCAGCCCTGTTTATGCCTGTAATGGAGGTGATATGATGCAATAATGTTTTGTCATTATCCTATACTTTAGATTCTGACTTATATCTTGCTGCATCATCAGTCGATCGGTATCAGGGACATATGGGACGGGAATATTTAAACCCAGCAAGGCATTTCCTTGTCCTGTTTTCCTGTGATAATTAGTGTGCAGGGTTGTGTGAAGACATTTGAAGGAGGAAAGGACTAGGGGTAGGTGGTCTGTAGTAAATGACTATGTGGAGAACATCGAGCACAAATGGTTTTTATGCTGCTCTTTTAAGCTAGATGGGGTAAAACTTTAATTAACGTGTCTTCAATTAACTCAGTAACATGAAAGTCGTCTAGTTCTATGTAACGTGTTTTAGTGCCCACTTCCGTTATGCAACTATTAAACAGTTGATGTTCCATTAGATATTTTCACAGCTTTATGGCTGAGTCTTTACGGCTGACGTTTTGATGATATGGATGTTTGAAGGAGGTTTGGGGGTCTGATTTTTATATTGGTTCATTTAAAAGACCTCATGAGCTCAGACTCTCCTTTCTGAGTGAGGTGATTTGTCTATTCAGGCGTGCATAGATGATAACCCGTCATTTGGAAGACATTTCCTTGCGTTCTCTCACATTATCTCTGACAGCATCCTCAACTCATCATCTCTTTCTTCCTTTCCAGCTGTTTCGACGTGTGGCATCTGCTCTTCCAGGAATGGAAAGTATGCAAGAAACAAGCAAAGAGGGGAGTATCCTTTTGACAAACAAACATGGCAGAAACATGCAAGAGCCACTAATGTGCACCTTTCTTTTAAGGCCACCATAGTATGAGACCATAAGACACATTGTTGTTGAGACTTGTCCAGCATCTACAGGCGTACAAGCTGTCCGAGGAGCCGTCCGGAAATACTGTATATCTGCGTGAAACAATTCAGTGTTTCTTGACAACACAGAGAGCTGTCTTTGTTTGATGGTGGAGAAGATGAATAGCAGCCTGGACTTAGACAGATTTTAGACATCATGTCCTTTTGTGGTGAAATAATGATCACCAAATGAACAGATCCATCAGACCTGAAGCTCTGTCACATTGATTTTCTTGTAAATGTATCAGTAATTATGAGGGCAGCCTACACTTCACACTTATCTTGGAACAGTGAAATGATTGAGATTGACTCATCAATTTTAAATTTCACGCCGTTAACTGCATAAAGCCTGCAGATATTTTTTTTCATATTCTTCCATGAGGCTTTATGTCATTTTTACAACATACTAAGCTGTATTGAGTAGAAATAATTCGACCAGGACGTTAAAATGAAGTGTTTAAGTATTTCTCAGATGAGCATAAATCATGTTTTAATTTTGTCACTGTCTCTCCACTGACAACAGCAGTCCTTCATATTATCCTCCACACACAAAGTACGGTACCATCTCTATGGTAACTGTCGGATTTATGAAGTTGCCTTTGATTTTACTGTGTGCATATAGCGCTGTCATTATTCCTTCCACATGCAGCTGTCTGACAGCGAGTCCTGATTAGCAGCGTAGCATTTATCAGCCGCAGTAACTTCAGCTTTCCATCACGGATCAGACACTGACCTTGCTCTTCTTCGAGAATGCCTCCATTTGCTCCTCCGTGCACGTTGATGATTATATAGCCCACCAAACACTGACTAGGAGCACTCCAACCTTTGCAAACTGCCCTCTGAGGTGTTGATCACCTTTTTGCTTTTTATTTCATCCAATTTTCCTGGTTGTAATGGATCAGTCACAGTCGATCAGTTAATGTGCTCCCTTGTTTTTATCTTTGTTTTAATGAGGCTTAATGGATGGGGG
>OMNV01029293.1:360028-376416 GCA_900303265.1 Brotula barbata
GGGGGGGGCTTTGTGAGGTAAGGGAAAGCATGAGAGGGGCGAGGGTGTAGGTGAGATTTATGACGGGCCGGAGTTTTGATGGATGGGACGTGATGACAATTCCTCAGCACCTCTGCGCCTCCGCTGACGCTTTAACTTAATGGACCAGCTCCTCTGTTGTTATTGCATTGTGAACTGTATTGATCTCACAGGGAAAATGCTCAAATTAGGCTGTGTGAGTCCAGGCTACATATACACTCTTCTGTGTAACCTGAAATGGCCGGTGTTATCACCTGCACTGGAGGGCTGCATTCTTTCATGTTTTAATTAACAATGGATTAACAGGAGCTTGCATTTGATGCCCGAACGGTAAATATATGAAAGCACGTTAGCAGCGACATGTGAATCAGAGCACAGTGTATTTCAATGTGTCTATTAGAGGATGAACCTCAGTTGCCTCATTTGTGAGAATTTTAGCAGATATTTAAATAGTGTTCACAGTAGGGGTAGGAAATGAACCCAAAATGTATCAAAACCCACAATTAGACCCTCCAACCAACATAATCTCGCTCATGTTTGTCAATTGAGTGAATACTTTTACCTAATGCACGCGTTCATGGCTGTCCGTTTAAAAGAATACGACGTTATGTTCAGCTACATGCATTTACTCAAACCGAAGCCGGCGGCATGGATGACACACGTGCACACGCCGAGTCAACCCATCCTCTTTACGTTTGTGGAGCTCACAGAAAACTGGCACGCGCCACAAACTGTCAATCGAATTTCCCTCAGCATTTTTATAAAACCCAAAATACATCCTCAGAGACAGCTGAAAAAAAGTCCGCCATGTTGTCATTTCCCAAAACAAATCTGCTTGACAGTCACAGTCTTAATGATATTTTAAATTTGAAACGGTCGGGAATTTTACTGCAGTTAACCATTAAACCGGTAATCATTGCATCCTTAGTGTGAGCAGGCTTAGTGTAGCTTTAAACCACTCATCATGTCTCCCAGAGTCCAAATCACTCAGATGGAGCACAGGTGACTGACATGGCCCCTCAGTATGAATGTTGTTTTCCCAGAATGCACTTTTGACACAGTGAGGGAATTCATTACTCACGGCCCAGAAAGTAGGTAGTTGACTACAATACACACATACACACACACCGTGGCTGCTGATTTGCTTTGGAAATGTTTATTCCTGTGGTGAGGTCTCTACATTTAGATGGAAAGTGAGGATGCTGAAGTGTATGTTGTCTTTAAGGACTGCACTTCAAAACGACACCACAAAGAAATCCTCTGTAAAGTAAGGAAGCCACTGCAGACACACATGAAAGCCACAGTGGGGCGGACACACACATCAATACGTGGGCTGCAGTGTTTCTGCCCTCCGTGCAGATTGTGCACCAGGGAGAAATGAATAATAATAAGTAAGAATCTGCTGCTGCTGTGCTGCTACATTCACAACCAGCGACATGTGAAAGATTTTTGGAAATATTCATGCACAAGAAACACCTTGACTCCCTGAGACAGAGGACGCATTCTTACAACGAAACAATACGACCGAACAATCTGATCATTAAATACGGTGCACGATGCAATAACAGCTCAATTATTCTCCTCATTTTTAAAGGAGTCTCTCACACACCATTGTCATTTCTCGGTATGATCCCCGGCTCCCTAAGGAGATTTAATACACAATTTACTCCTGATTCCTTCCTTGAATTGTTGAGGCGTTATCCTGCCTTGACAAATTCAATAAATATGAAGGAAATGGCACCATCAAGTGGGTTACAAGTTTCACTACAGTCCACTAAAAATATACAGCGCTTTGCAAGAATGTGTAAAACTTGAGGTCGAACAAGCCGAGACCCTTTGTTTTTTCTACTCAAACTTCTTTAAAGAAATGAAGTATTGAAAGTTGTCAGTGACGGTTCTGAGTCATTCAGGTCATGGTTGTCCACGAAAGGTTGAATCGAGGGCAACTGGACTTGATCTCAACTCACCATGCTGCTCTACACATTACCATAATAATAGCAGGGTATACTTATTGGATTCTATTTGTTAGAGAACTGTTGTTTTTAGTCCTGCCTCTCTCTCTCTCTCTCTCTCTGTGCCTATCATAGTAAAGCAGAAATACAAAAAAAAAGACTGTTGTTGTGGGATATACCGCTTCCTTAATGTTCTCCTCCAGTGATTGACATCAAGTTGGACAAACCACAGGAGCCCCCAACCACCGAAGGCGGCTGTTCCTGTTAATACTCAACAGCATCACCACAGTCACACCACATGCTTATTATGTTGCTTTCTGTTGGTTAACCTGCAGTTGACTTTGCACGTCAGATTTTGGCTCCTTACATGACTCCTGGTCATTGGTTGGAACTAGCAATATCTAAGAGAAATCTGGTTAAGTAGAGTAGCCTACTTTGTCAATGAAACTGCCAAAATAAAAAAATCGTACGACTTGAAAAAAAAAAGATAAAGAAGCGAAAAAGGTCCCCAAGTTGCGTAATGTGTATACATTTTTTTAGTGGAAAAGGTTTCTCCAATTTCTTTTGTATTTTTGTATATTTAGGGAAATCTCCGTGGAAAGGTTTTGTATTTGAGAGTTCTGCATTTGAGAACTTTGTTGGCACTGATGGTTACGGGACAAAATGAAGTAACATCTGGGTATCTAATGCATGCATAGTTTTTGAGAATAGATACTGTCTACCAGTGTACACCAGTTTGTAACATTTCACCAGTGACTTAATGCACTCTGATTATGACTCGTCAAGTCTTTTCTTTATGAATACTGTTGAACTGGATTTGTATACTTCAGAATATCCTTTGCTGTGTGTGTGTGTGTGTGTGTGTGTGTATGTGTGTGTGTGTGTGTAAATGTCTTTGTGTATAGGCAACTTTAGAATGCAGTTATAGAGGGCCACTGCCAACTTGTTTCACTGCTGACAGACGTTTGTCACCATTTAGGTCACTGTTTGTTTGTGGTCTGTCTTTCTGCTCCCCCCCTCACATTCACATGACATCTGTTGTTGCATTGTGGTTGTGATTATGATAATCTGCATTCAGATTATTCAGATGTGGCAGTGGATAGCAGGACTCTGCTTGGAGAATCAAAGCCTTCACCTTTGTCACAGAGTTCTTTTTGTGTTTACTGTGTTTTTATTTGTCAAAATCTGACCTTCGCATTTGTTCGGAAACTAGTGCATGATCCCGGCGATCTCCACGTTCATCATTCCTCTCAGAAACTAATTTGCACATGTAGACATTTCAGGTAAACATGAAGTTGTGAAAAGCTTCATTACAAATGTACAGTCACAAAAATCGAGCCCTGTCCAGTCATCACACAAATTTGAACTGTAACCATGTTTACGTTGCTGCTTGTGTTTTAGCTCTTGGTACTACTGATGGTGGCATTAATGCAATGTTGTTTAAGCCGATTTCTTTAGAGCCAAGTATCATTAATGTACTACTGAGGAAGTCAGTCAGTGTTGAGAGCACTACTTTGATTTGTGTTTTAAGTGAAATGTTAATGCACTTTTTAAGAACATATTTTAGAATTAGAATGAAAAAGTCTTACAAACGTAAAAATAATCATTCTCTCATAACAATAATAGTACAGTGTCTTTAAATGTTAGACTAGAATGAAACATTTACGAATTCTTCACTTTTTTGAAAAAGAGGAACACTCTGGAGAATACTAGTAAACCTTTCTAACCCAAATAATGAGCCAAAAAAATAATAAGCGAGAGTTGGATCTGATATCATAGATCTCTACTGGAATACAGCGTTGTGTGTGTTTTGGAATGAGAAAGGTTGAATATTAAAATTATGAACCATGTTAATTATTGACGGCTCATTGAAAATACCCAAACTGTGATGCCGAGGAAAAGGCAAAAACATCGGACCGATCGTTTTGAGACAGCAGATGAATCTCAAGTTTCCACTGATCCACACAAATTCTGCACGTTGCTGCCTCGTTTCCTCTTCTGTATCCATGCAGAGTATTTATTATCTTTAAACAGGAATGTATTGCTCTAATGACTCACCACAGCCTTGGTAAGAGAGCACATCTGGGGAAGAACGTGGGTATTTATTTGTAAATGAAGACAAAATGATTGATCTGTTGCTATAGACACTAGTTTGTTTTTATACTTCTAAATTAAAATTCCCCTCATAAATTAAATTAGAATCCTCTCCTGTGTCCCATATAGGCCCATTTTAACATTCCTACATAGGTTTGTGGTGCGTTTGTGTGTTGGGATCTGCATTTGATGCTGTGTGTGTGCGCGTGTGAGAGAGAGAAAGAGCGATCCATCACAGCTGTGTGTAAACCTGAACTGGCTCTTCATTCACTCTGTACAGAGATCTAGCATGTCTCTCCAAATGATCAATAAAGATGTCATTACCAAACCGGAGCTGAACGCATTATTTTACGTCTATTATTGCTGAAATCTGCCCATTTGTGTCATTTGCTCTTCCTGTAGCATTGTTGGCTTTGTTTCAAATATATCAAATCGTATCAATTATACAGTGATGGATGAAATAACTCAGCCTTGTACTCGAGTAAAATTACAGATACCGCATTCAGCCGCTGATGATAATTTTTTTTTGCTTTGGTATCATAAGTATTTTTTCTTTCGTGAACAAAAGGGCTCACCAATCACTTCAACTTCGATAGCTTCTCATACTTTTCGTCCTGGATGCCATCCAGAAAATCATTTTTGAAAATCAATTTACAGGGGAGGCGTGTTTTTGTAGAGAGGTGGAAGGAGATGGACCAAACCAATTTACGTGCATACTTTGGTGTCATTATGCTTGCTGGAGTTCTCTTATCCAAAGGGGAATCCACAGACTCCATGTGGGATGCAGAAACAGACACGTAATTTTTCAGTGCAACAATTTCTCTGGAAATATTTCCAAGATTACCCGCTTTGATAACAAAGAAAACAGACCTGCTTAACTCTTTGCCGCTGAGCTGGTCTGTCTTCTCTGTTATCCAAGCGGATAATCCTGTAAATATTTCCAGAGAAATTGTTGCACTCAAGAATTATTCTCTTGATGGCATCCAGGATGAAAAGTTCAAAAGAAAACATGATGTCTTGCACATGAAAAACCACCATTCATGTTGGCCCTGTTTTGACTCCTTATCACATTGGCAGCCATGCAGGGTGGTTCATTCTTTGGGTAAGAGGACCATTCAATTTCACCATTTTTTGACCTCCATATTTCTCCATTTGCTGGCTGCTGACCAGTTGGTCCTATGGCCGGCTGCTGACGGGCGTGTTCTGGAGATGGCTGATGGTCAGTCTCATCCTCTTCAAACTCACTGTCAGACTCTGAATTGACAGAAATGTGATCCTCATAATCTGAAAAGTCTTCCTCTTCATCATCTTCTTGTCCCTTTTCTCCAATAATTTCTAAGGCCCTCTGAGCAGAGAATCTTTCCGCCATCTTAATCGATTGTGAGAAGGAGCCACACAGGCAAAGCTATTTATTTGTTGTGTCCGGTCCCTAATTTGCAGCTGGGATAGAGTGTGACAAAACATAGAACGGTTCCCCCAAGACAGAGGGTACGATGGGCAGGAATATGGGAGCAAACAGGTGCTTGAAATGTAACTTTTTTCAAACTTGTGTGGCAATATCAGGACCAGAATGACGAAACTCACACATACACACACACACACACACACACACACACACACACACACACACACAATCACACATAAACGCCCTCTCACACTAACAGCAGGCCCTGGTAGGAGTAGAACAGAGTGAAGGTATCTCCACACCATTATCACACTTGGGTCCAGTAGACCCGAACACCACGTATGGAATATAAATGTGTAGGGGGGTCTGCAGTGGGCACTCATTGAAAATGTGTTCTTTTATGTATTCTTCACAGAAAATGAGCCAAGGACAATGAGTATGAGGTTGACAAAATAATTCACTGTATCATTTTTCCCTTAGTAAACATTGAAAACGGGTCCCACAGACCCGAACGGCATACAAGGGTTATACAGGACCTTACATGTCGTGACATGCATCCCCTGACATTTTCACAAGGCTGATTTTAGATTCAACCAACAAATCTCTTTGACCTGAAGCCTGTTCCAACAAGCAGGTCGTCTGAGTAATCCGATAACAATGATTAGTAAAAATCTACAACTCAAATCTACAGTTTGGGTGGAATTCATGCCTCATTTCAGTTTAAATGGTAAATTGACTTCATCTCTACAGCGCTTCTTTCCACAGCAATGTTTGCCACACATTCACCCATTCACTCATGCATTCACCCAGCGACAGCCGAGGTAACCGTGAAAGGTTCACTTGGTGGAACCGTCAGCTTGGAACAGGCTCTGAGTGTTTCCATTCATGACCACAGCACAAGATGCTACATTGCAGTTCTATCATTGTTTGAGTCAAATATAGGCAGCAGGTCAGCATTATGCAGGGATTATAGTACACACACACACATAGACACAGATACAGCAGAGGAGTGGAATGCAGTAATGTTTACTGTACGGACGCTGTGGAAACTGACTTATGCAGTTGTTTATGTTCCACCTACACTGCAAGCACATGTCAGACTGATCTGATAACTGACTCACACGTTAATTCCGTCTGACCAGACAGACTTGACTTTCCTGTCGTCCTCCACCCCAGTGCCGTGGAAGTGTTGAAATTCGAGCCTGTGCTACCTTCGTAGCCCTGCTATTTTCTCCCTCTCTGCAGGGTTTCTGTCTTCTTGTCATATTCCAGCCTGACATGCAGAGTTGATGGTGCCAGTTCATTTAAAAAATTGGATGCAGCTCCATTTATGAGGGCTAGATGATAACAGCTACTGTGACATCGTTACTTTGGCACCTATAAATACGACTGAAAGGCACAATCACACTCTAACACATACCATAATATGTGTATTTCACAGACGAACACACTCGGACAGCCTGTTCTAACTAGTTTGTAACTAAACCAGCCTGACAAGAAACTGTTTTCTTCGTTCACAGCTTCTCTTCACACACACACACACACACACACAGAACCATGGCAACATACATAGTGGCCTTCATTTGTGATTTATTTTATTCTATATTTTATATTCTATGTACATTCAGTTTGTGTGAAAACAGCAGTGTAATCTTCATATTTGAACTCACCCTTTGTCAAAAGGATTAAATCCATTTCCATGATCCAGTATTCTAATGTCTTCTTACACACCATGCCTGCCAGATGCTTGATGAATGGAGTTAATAATCCACTTTTATGGTTGGATGAGTCTATTGTGATAGGTTTTTCTTCATAATGATGCCCACAAAAGTATCTTTCCCCCCATTGTACCATCTATAGATCGCCCGATGCGTTCTCTTTTATTTTTCAGTCACCTGAATACCTAACATGTCATGAATGACATGCAGAGCAGAAAACTGTTCCTTCTGTTATCAGCTCGTTTGGATTACTGTAATCTTTACATTTCTAAAGCTGCACACTCATACAAGCTGGAAAACATAAACACAAGCAAAGATATCCTCAAAATACCTTTATTAAATATTTGTCAAATATTCAAGTTGCCATAAATAAGGAAAATTGGTAATAAGTAGAAATTGTGTGTGCAGCAGAGGTTATGGTGACCATCTGTCACGAGGGGGGTCTTGACTCCTGCTGGGGGTCTATGTCCCACGGGGAAAGCTGTACCAAAACCCAAAGCACCAGCTGGAAGAATGAAGCCCAGAATAAATAACGGGGGGGGACAGGGTCGAGAACCGAACCACATCTTGACAGGTACAGAAACAAATTGTTGGTCCTAACGGTTTGAACTTTCCCTCCTCAGTTTTTAAGGTTCAGTATTGTCTTCTTGCGGCTGCTACCATCATCGTGTGCGGTAGATTTATCCAGAGAAGATCGCTGTCTCTCCATCTCGTCGTTCACCTTAAAACGTCTCTTCAATGGAAAGCCTCCGCCATGATTTCATTTCCCTTAAAAACAACACAAACATCTATGAGTCAACATTGTAACAAAGGCCCTGCTTGCCACTACATCCGTTTGATAGAGTCACAACTTACACATTGCTTCCGGGCACAATCCTCGCTTGGTGCTGCTTTGATAAACTGAACTTTCTGAAGAAAACTGGAAGTTTGATCTTTGTTCTGGAGGACCTGTGAGAGAAGCTGAAAGGGACAGAGGACAGAGTCAAGGTGCTGCTGTGTTGACAAAACTCTTCAACTCCGCCACGTCAGTGCTCAGTGTGGCTGCAATTTGATGGATGATGGCTCCAATATTTAGAATTCAACACAGGTTCTAAAGTGATTCTGCTTTGGCTTTATTTGGTTTTTTTTTCTTCACACTTTGTCTGTAGTCCACATGCAGCTTTCAGTGAAAGTTAAATTATTGCAAATGCATTCTGTGCAGCCATAGTGTTCGTCTGAGGTGACCCCCAATGAGTCCATGTTCTCAAATTAGATTTTAAATTCTATTGGAATGCCAGAGGTTTCCAAGGATACCCAATATATCAGGATCTGTACAAAAGGATTTCAACGAATCGATAATTAAGAGAAATTTAAGGGAAATTTGAAAATGCCATAGCTCAGTAAGTAATGGTTTCTGTAACTGAGTTTAATTATTTAACTTCTTGAGAAATTAGGAGCTATTCCTACACCTTTTGAGACTGAGATATACTAAATTATTAATGGGTTATTAATGTGAAAAAGCCCATTGAGTGTATTCAAAATCCTTTACATAAACCTGAGCTGTTTCTGCCTTGAAGTGTAGTCAATTACTAATAATTTACCAGGAGTTAAAACAAATACAAATACTGAGTAAACTGGGCTGATATCAATGTACAAATGTAATGTTCCATTCATAAAATAATTCAGTATGGATATTCACTCGACGTAAACATGATTTGACCCTCATTAAGCACTGAAACATGACAAAGAATGTACATATGTGATGCTGTTGTACAATTTTAACTAAAAACCTAAATACTTGAAACTTGGAAATTCTTTGGAAACATTCAGAAGATTAAAAGATAATCATAATTAAATGTGAAATATTCATAATGTTTGTATATCTCAGTTCAGGTAGGTATGTGTTCTGTTGAACCCACCTTTCAGCCTGGAATGAGGTTTGTTTAGTTTCTACATTTTCTTCCTCAGCAGCTTGTTTCAGTCCATCCTCCTCCTCCTCCTCTGCCCCTGCTTCCATGTTGTCTGGTATCTGATCCCACAGCCTGCTGTTGACCCACAGTGCTTCCTGCAGGCTGAGGCCGGGGCCCGTGTAGGTCACTCGACGACACAAAGGGCAGCGCAAAGTGAGCACCCCGCTCTTGGTCTCGGACATCGTCTCCAGACAGGGCTCACAAAAGGTGTGTCTGCAGTGGAGCACCCGTGGGATCCTGTCCTGCCGTGTGTAAGGCAAGAAGCAGACGCTGCAGTCGCTGTCCTCACACAGAACCATGGTCCAAGTAGCCAGAGAGATCAGCCAGAGAGATCAAGTGTATCAGGAGCCTTTCTGCTGACAGAGGGAAGACTTGTCAGTTTGTTTGGAGTTCCCAGTTTGCTTCTTATTGTTAAGAAAAATTTTGATCATCTGATCACATGTTACTACTTCAACTGGACACTTCAAATCATTTGGGTGAAGACGACATTAAAATAAAAACTGTCTCCAGGCATTCTGTTACAGCTCTGAGACAAACAAACAAACAAACAAACAAACAAATAACATGAATTAAACTGGCTCAATTTTTGCTAGATATTTATAAGATTTAAATTTTGGTCAAGTTAAAAATAAATTAGCTAATTTTGACCTCTCGGGTAAGCCTCTTACTTAATATACTGTGTACATACCCAGAATCTGAATGAGAGTGAAACATGAGAGGTAAACACCAGCTGGTGTTTAAATTTAAATTCTATGCTTTGGAAACCAACTATTATAATAGTCAATAATTATTTAAATACTCCATTTATCCTGCTTTTCACATACATAGAAACGGTCATCATAAACAGTTTAGAATCATAACCAAATGTGGTACTTACAGTGTGACTGTGTCCCATGAAATCTCCCAGTATCCAGCAGGATGCTACTGTTGAACACAGAGAATGGGCGGAAGAGCCGGCTCGTCTGCCGCCTGTTAGGAGTGTCTGTTTGTGGGGGCGGGACACAAACGTCTCCCCTCTTCTCACGCTTCACGACCAAAGCTCACAACACAACAGCTGGGACAGCCGAGAGGCAGAATCGGTCTTTGTTCAGTGTTTGACGGAGGGCAGGTGGAGAAACTGGTAAAGTGGGGGGTGGGTTTGTCGAGGGGCTGAGCAAACAGTCATAACGAACCTTACCAACTCCCATATTTAGAAAAAAGTCCACAAGGAAAATTACGTATAATGTATATTGATGCGATGGTTGGTTGTTTGATACGTAGATTTATGTGGAGTGCAAATATACGTTTGGTGCCACATGCGATGCAAAACGTAGGGCTCGTCCGGGATTTGAACCCGGGACCTCTCGCACCCAAAGCGAGAATCATACCCCTAGACCAACGAGCCATAGTGCTTAAGAAATCCGCTTGGTTTTTTAACCAGTAGTCATTAATATTTACGGAATCCATTTTATCTTTTTACATCTCCAAATTTGTCGTCGGCCCACAATCCCACAGCTCATATTGAACACTTCATTCCATTAAAAAAATGTTAGTACTGCCCTGTCCGACCAATTATTTCTATGTTAAACTTTGATGAACTTGCTACAGAAAGGCAGAACTGAAGAAACGCCTTGGTTGAGAAACGAAATGTCCACAAGTTGTGTTCAAACTAGTTCAGTTGCCTTTGATTCAACCTTCCTTCGATACAGAATCACAACAGGCTCATAATTCATTGTTGAAAGCGACACTTGGATGGTAACATGTCGCATTATTAGCCTGACACAAGGCTAGCGTCTTTGTTTTTTTAAATGCTACGCTACAAAATATGGGCTCGTCCGGGATTTGAACCCGGGACCTCTCGCACCCGAAGCGAGAATCATACCCCTAGACCAACGAGCCACGTGTTCAGGTATGGCTGCCTTTAAGCTAATATTCGTGACAACGTACGTGGTGTTTTCTTCTACAAGGGGAATATAAGAGGCCTCTCTGACATTTCCTTCGTACGCACGCCATTGTAACCTGAATCTAAATGTAGGTTTATTGATTGTTTTGCAGCATACCTCTGTGGACATATTACCAGAATATGTCGAAGTCCTTGAGGACGGTGCTGGTTGTTCAGGCTTCTGTATCTGTACTTACATCTAGCGGTTGTTAAGGGTATAGCAGGTATTGGTTATACCGTAATGAATTGAGGTGCGCATGGGGATGCACCAACTGTGGTAAAGCTGAAGAGGGGGGCTGTTTTTTGTTTGGATTAAAGTACCAATATCAAGATTTTTTCTTAGCACACCATTTTTTTGTAAAATGTAGTGAACACTATAAATTTAATACGCGACTATACTTGACTGTATAGATTCAGAATAGCGTGTTTGTTAAGATAAGTCTTTATTAATTTCACCCCTTTCCCGAGAACTACGTCGTTCATTAGTTCGCTCCATGGGGACGTAAACACAGCTTGCTACTTACGAAGTTTAGCTAACTATTTGGAAACTTCTCGCTTTATGCTTTAATCTGTTATCATAGATTATCACTGGTGACTCTGCATTTCAATTTGGGCGATGCTTTAATGTTAATATTACCACTGAGGCCAGTTTGTCAACTCGTGTTGGCTAATTAACAAACTCACGGCAAATTAAGATACAGAGAGGTCAACTGTTGTCCTAAACAATTAGCCACCTTATTACTAATACTGAAATAACGTTCACCAAGTACATGGAGTCTTCTTTAGATTCTCTACTAAACCCAGATTTAAGGTAATTTAAAGTCTATGGCTACTCAACTTCCGCAAACATAGTCGTGATGCAGAGCGACATGGTTGCATTAATGTATCTAACCTGATTTGTTTGCCGAAATAATTACACAGTCTTTATTTGTGTTTTAGCTCTGTTCTCTCGTCCTGTGAGCCTGAGCTTCAGGAGCTAATGCGGCAAATTGACATCATGATCAGTCACCAGAAGAGGAAGTGGGAGGCTGAGATCCACGCCATGGAGCTCCGCGTGAAAAGTGGGGAAGAGGAGCTTCTTACCTACAGAAATCTTATTGAACGAAGGGACTTGGAGGTAGCATAAAGTTTTTCTGTTAAGTTTTTCTGGAATACATCGAGTTCCTTTAGAGAGAAGGGCCTCTGCAAATCAATATTCCAAGTGATTTACACATTATCTGGTGGTGAAACATTTCTAGCCTGAGTGGAGGGCCCCCATCCATATGGCAGGTGCATGTGAAAGGTTTGATAAGCATGAAAACCAAGTAAGTGATATGGTCGGGCCTCCACCAGATCTCTGAGGTATTAAACACTTATGTGGGAGTTTGGACAGACATGTCAGACAGTAATTTCTGTCATCATCATCAGAACAGTCTCCGCTGTAGAGTTCCAGATTCTTGTGCAGGTAATGCCAAGTTCCATTGAAACCATTTGTATGTAGTATCAAAATATTTAATTTTTAATTTAGAATCGGATTCTCGGACTGTGGAACCTAAAAATGAGTTGGAGTCATTTATTCCAAAATCTTTCCTTAATTCTGGTGTGCAGAATTTACTGAACCAGTAAAGTCTTTTAGTAACATAGAAGAAAAGAAAGAACATAACTATTAATCCTTCATGTACTTTATCTGGTAATATGCTTGGTTGTGTAACAAGAGTGTTGTGACACTTAGGCAATGAATCTTCCGTTTGACACTCGTGGTGTTTAATTGTGTTGTAATGTTTGTGTTTCCCTATAGATCGGATTGCTCCACAAGCAGCTAGACGATGTCCAAACTGGTAAACAAGATCTAGTTTCCAAATATGAGCAACAACTGCAGAATGTCCGTGATGAGGTGAGGTGCTTGTCTGTTACACAGTGAAATAGTTACTACAAAACACCAGCTAACAGCCTGACGACATGCAATTTAATTAAATTTAATTTAATGCAGTTCAATGCAATGTAGCATATTTTTGCCTACAGTTAGATAAATTAAAGAGAAGCTATCAGAAACTTCAGAGGAAACAGCTGAAGGAGGCCACTGGAAGAGCAAACAATAAAGAGAAGGACCGCTCTGAGATGGTCCGACTAAATGACAAGATTGAGGTACTTTAGTCCAACGCTTTTCTCTGTTCCTTACTTTGCCCCAGTCAACATCAAATTCCTATTTAAAGCCATTAACTGATAACGTGCTGTTTAATCACCCTAGTTCTTCTCTGTAGGAATATCACGAGCGTTCTGTAGAGTGGGAGCAGCAGCGGATGCAGCACGAGAAACAGCAGACATCTTTGAAGATTCAGAATAAAACCTTAGCTGATGAACTCACACTCGCGAGAGTAATAAAAGCAGAATATCAACCTAAATTTGATGTTCAGTCAGGTTATTCCAGGACATTTTATAATGTTTGTTCTCTAATTGCCAGTCCCAATGTGTAGAGGTGCAACATCTGCGTATTCAGCTGAAGACGGCTGAAGATACTCTGCGCTCACAGGAGCTGGAACTGAAGCATCTCCGATCACTTGAGAGGTGGATGGGACAGAACCGGAGTGACCAGCTGGTGAGACAGATGGCAGGAAACTGCAAACAAGGAGAACAGCTGCAAAATGTCAGAAATGAACATTAGATGTGATTTACAGGAGTAGCAAAGACAAAATATTTGATTTGCCTCAAAGCTGCTGCTGTTCCACAGGTGTTTGCAGAGGAAAGAGATGAAATCCGTACAAAGATGGACTCTCAGGATGAGTTGGTACAGAAAGCTGGTCTCCAGCAACAAAAGCTTTGTAATGAGATTGCCAGACTCGAGCAAATGATGCAAGCCAAAGACCAAGTTATCCGGTGGGTTTGGCAGTTGTACTATAACATATGCAATGATTGTGGTCTTGTTATTGTAACTAATGAAGCGCAAACAATTGAATTGGTATGAGTACATTTTGAAAAGTCATGGATACTGATTTTTCGACAAAGAAATGCAGGAAGGTGAATGAGGCTGTTGTCAGTGTTTTGTGGATGTTTCGCAGGGCTCTGGAGGACTGTCTGACAGCACACAGCTATAGTGGTGTGGCAACCCTCAGAAAAGAGCTGGAGACGGCTGCCACCAAGCTTCACTGTGCCCTGGCATGTGAGGTTCACCTCAAGGCTGAAGTGGCACGACTCAAAGAGAGGTGAATGCTTATCACTTAATAGTGACAACATGGAAGCTAGTTTGGAATTATTTGCAACTCGAGACACTTTTTGTTGTTGTAAGAATATGAAAGTGATGTAATTTGTTCAGACTGGAGAACGTGATCAGACAGAGAACTGAGCAATCAAAAACAGAACAAGAACTGAAGAACCTTAAAGAACATGACACAGAAATACAAAAGGTCAGAAAACATTCCTGACTGCTTATATTGTGGCAGGTCTGTTCTGTTTTGGTACGATATACACATTTGATAACAAATGTGCGATTGGACTGATGGCCTGTCTGACTTTATTCTATAGCTTCAAGAAGAGCTGCAAATGGCCAGGAAAGCTTGCAGTATTGACATGGAGGGGATGAGGAAGGAGGTGTCAAAGTTGACAGATGATCTGCACCAGCGTGACCTTACCATCGCTACACTAAGCAAATCTGCCTCCACCATTGAGCGGCAGCTTCATGGCGAGGTGGCACGAGCAGAGGAGAAGGCAGCTGAGCTCAAAGTGAGCACATACACAAGGGTTTAGAATAGAATCTATAAATATATGGAAAAGAGACTGATAGTTTTTTCCATTTAGTGTTTTGTTGATTGTGTTGGAATGTGTTTTTAGGGATTGAAGGTGTAACTCTAGAAAATCTTTGTTTTTCTTGCCATGTATCGTTTATATTTTTTATCCTTAATGGAGAGAAGACCTGTGTCACGACAGATACCATGAATAACAAGCATGTTCTGTTATTTGTACTGCACAATAAGCCTTCTTCCTGTTTTATATCCTACACAGGTAATTCAAAGACAGCAAGAGACTCTGCAAAATGAGAACCAGCAACTTAAAGAGCTTTTAGTGAGCCTGCAGTCTCAGTCTCCCAAGGTTTGCTTGTTCTTGATAATGGTCAATTGGTGGATCGTCTTTTCTTTAAACTTACATTTGTATTTAACACTTGTATTAAAATGTAACTTTTCTTGGCAATTTCTTGTCTTCAGAGGGAAGATTCATCACTTGCATCCCTAAGAGAGAGTTACGTATCATCTCTCAGTGGTCTGGAACAGGAGAATCAGCAGCTAAGGCAAGAGTTGGCTGAGACACAGGCTCAACTTAAGGTGTCGAACCAGTCGGGACAGGACAAAAATGAAAAAGCCCTGTTCAGCCGAGAGAAGACTGATGGGTACGTACAGTACATACCATGAATACACATTTTCCAATTGGTTGTTCTATTGTGTAGTTCTTACATTAACCAAAATTACAAACAAAGGGAGGAGGTGCATGAGGCCAGCACTCAGCATGAAGGGGAGATCCAGAGGCTCTTCAAGCAGCTGCGAGCCTCTCAATCCCCCACACAGCAGCTCCGGGGCAGCAGGTCTAATTCACCAGCCTCCTCATCTTGTTCCTCAAGCACATCCAACAGCAAAAGACTGACCACAACAAAGTCGGTGCCTGCCTTAACCTCCAAGGAGCCTGCTGCTGAGGGCCAGAGTGTCAGCTCCGAAGAGCCTGCGAACTCCCTTGCCAAAGAAAAACTCATGCCAATGGTGAGGCTAGTCACAAACAAAAATCTTGGCTTCGGTGTAAATGCGGTATGACAAAATGTAATGTTGTGATGTTTTGAGTTGATCTTGAGTTTGGTCAGACATTGGGATGGCTCAGGGTCTTCTGTTACATCAAACCATCCCTATAGCTGTGTGTTTTGTTTTGTTTTTGCCACAGGAGGTTTTATCAGATTCACCTCCAGATGGCATGGTCTCTCGTTTTTTGGAGCACGAAGACTTGCGCTCCACAGAGCTGCTCCAAAGACTGGACACACACATCCAGAGTATGAGAGAGGACAACGTGAAGACTGTGTTGAAGTACCTACCCAGTGGCCTATCAGGGCCTGACTCTGACGGGACTGGACAGTGATGGAAGTGCCTTCAGCTACATCAATACTCGGGACTGAATCAAGGGAAGTGTAACGTGGCTGTAAACTGGATTTTTAATCATGTAAGCATTTGGAATGTCCTCCCCCTTGACCTTACTTGGGCTCCCCTGTTTACTCAGTGAGCACATTTGAACTCAGAGCCCTATGAGTTTTAGGACCTGTCAGAAGGAATGAATGTAATTCAAATATTCCAGCGAATTCTCACCTGGGTGCGGTCAGCCACA
>OMNV01029293.1:376436-392356 GCA_900303265.1 Brotula barbata
CTGGAGAAAATGAAGAAGCAGATGGAGTGTGAAGAGTGATGAGTTTCTTACTGTCGTCGGTGATGTTTGTGACTTTTGTGTGTGTGTGTGTGTGTGTGTGTGTGTGTGTGTGTGTGTGTAATAGTGTTTGCATTTCTGTGGCCACTCCATCCCCAGCAGTGACGACAAAGACACAAGGTTAGACATTTGACCAAAAAGGTATGCAGAACAATCATTTTTTTCAAACTACTGCTTGTGAAATTTTCTGTTTTTGTTCATTTTTATTTATCAATTTATCAATAAATCAATGTAAATAAATTTTTAACAAACCCATATTCATATCACTTGTGCTGACACTACCAGACATTCAGAAAAATCTATGGTAGGGAAGTTTTCTGACTTGTGGCAATGATATGCTGAGATCACTGGTCTTAAAAATGAATACCCTGGAAACTAACCACTATTTATTGACATTTTTGGCAATTTCTATAAAAACTAAGACTGCAGTCTTGAAATGTGTCTTGTTATGGTCCATCAAAACTTGCAATTTTGCCCAGACACAGCAATATCTGTCAGATTGTGGCATTTTTGTACATAAGGTTTTAAACATGCAACTACAACTAGTGTGTAGCTAAGATGATGCGGTATGAAACACAAAGTTCAAATTTGTATTGAGACATTTTACAGGAAAGTGTCAGGAAAGCAGCCCATCATTTGACTCGTAGAAGAAGTTGGACCATGTAAGATTAGCAAAACTAGGTCAGAAAATGTCAGATTATAACTAGAACCAGGCATAGCTAAATACTTGTATTGTATACAAAAGAAGACACTGTGAACTTAATCTTTTTGTTATTTTTTGCTTTATTGTGATGGTTACAGTTGAGAGACAGACAGGAAGGACCAGGCTGAGAGAGGGGATGACATGGAGCAAAGGGCACAAGACAAACATAAAATGTGGAACTTTAATTAAGTGCATGTTTCTGAAAGAGCCCCTCTAACGCTGAACTCTGCTTCTACAGGTCACATATTGATTACATCTATTAGGGTTAAAAATGTTGAGATTTATTTGAAAATACTATTTGAAGCCAGATCTGCTGTGAATGCTTTGATCGATGGGATTTTACACATTTGATAGTGCATATATAGAAAGCACATCTCATTTTATCAGCTGATTAAGTTGGTTTCCATCTTGTTCTCATTATTTATCGTTCTTTATTAATCAAATTCAATAACAGCCAGTAGCAACAAAACTTAAAGTAATATCACTTGTGATCCACGACTGCACAGTGAGCTCCAAAATACGCTTTTGTTTAATTATATAATAAAAAGCTATACAGACAGATACGAAAATATTGATTTTAAACATTGTTTGGCATCAGATTGGGGGTTGCATTTGATATATGACGCTTAATGAGTTCAAGCATCAAGTCAAGACAAAATTGTGTTCCTTGGCACTTTCCAAGCGGCCTGGAATGCAGCATTAATAAAAGCTTTGCATTGCAGAGTGAGCCAAAGGAGTGTTTATTCTTTTTAAGGTATGTCATAACTGGGAACATACCACATATGTACATGTCTGCCCAGACATCCCAGGCAGCAGGGAGGGAAAGAAAGCTGCTAATGCCGTAGCTCTCCTTGTTTTTCTGGCTACCCCCCCCTCCCTTCAGCACCACCTCCACCATCCATCCTGCAGAGGCCCTCTGACTTGTCCAGCAAAGATTTAACAGAGGAATGTGTACACCATGCCAATGCTGTCATGAACCTTCCCCCGCAGGCTGCTTCTTCCCCATCATGAGAGAGCTTATGGAATGTTAATATCAACCATGTGGGGCGCTGAACCTATGAAATGCAGAAAGGCTACAGGGGGAAATAGTTGCATTTTACTGGACTCCTAATGAGGCACACACAGGACAGAGAGGAGGAAAAATTCCATGACTCGGGGGATATGTTGTGCTTTTGTTTTCACGCTGTTGTGAGATTAAGAGTAGAGAAATTGAGTTAAGCTGTTGCTCAGTCCAGCGACTTGTCTTTTTGGTATTTGGCAGTCCTTGTTACTAGCACTGTAAGTCCCAACAAACAGCTCTCAGGAATTTGGCGAGGCAGGCATCCCCCTGCCTCTCTGTGGTGTGAGGTGAAAAGGTTTTGATATGTGGAGATTCCTTGAAGGGGCCTCGTAAAAGGGAGGAGTAGTGGAGCGTTTTGGACTGCTTAGTGAGTTCAGACTGTACTTAATGATGCACTAGAGGAATTTGCCTTTGGTTATAAAACCACTGAGTAATTGTTAAAGTAATTTGTTTAATGAAATTAATTTTCCTGCATCAGGGTCTGAACCATATCAGTTCAAATGTTATGACTGCAGCTCGCACTAACGTGGATATTAAAGTTATTCCTATTGCTTGTCCCACATTTACGGTTAGTGATATTATTAGCTATGCCTTCCTTCCTTTCATCATCTGAGATGTTACGGTATGACACTTATAAAACCTTTGTCTGGAGGTCAAACCTGAGATTGAACAGCCTGTTTTTTATTGTAAATAACAAATAATGAATATATGTCAAGAATATAGACGCTATAAAGTAATAAATGACATCAGAAGTAATATCCACCTGAAGATGTCTCTAATGTTTAAAGCCAACTTCAACCATCATCACATCATCAACAATTACTGAGCTATGAAAGCAAGCATCTAACTGAAAAATTGAAGACAAATAAGTAATTATTTTATCATTGTCTAATGTTTGGAACAAGCACATTGATTTCAGATCCTCCAGTGCTTCATTTCGGTCATGCATAATATAAATGTGCATAGAAGATGGATGGAAGGCTGGACGGATGGATGGATGGATAGACCTCCATTACCCAAAAGAGGCAGCAGAGGGTGCAATTTAACCCACTGCTCTCAACAGTCCAGCGTAGCTGCTCCATCCCTCACTGAGGAGGAAGGTCTATTTACCAACGGAGGTCAGATCAGACTATAGATTAGGTAGGCACAATTTGTTCTCAAGCTAAAATTGATTTTTTTTTGGTTTGCGTGGTTCTTTACTGGGGGACAGAGTTCAGGATCAGGCATAGGAGAGCTTTCCTGGAACTATCAGGAACACTGTGAATACTTCAGGCCAGGTGGAGTCCCCCAAAAATGTGCCTGATTTGGATGTGAAAGACTCTTTCCCTGCTGCTGTATTTAAAACTGGAACAACTTTATCCAGCAGCACCACGCTGAGCGGTTACATAAATCCATCAAGCTTTGACCTCACATGAACTGATCTTGTGTAAACTTAACCAGACAAGTGGAATTGAACTACCTGCAGGCTGATCGACATACAATCCCAGAACAGCAGAACAACTGCAGTACTCGGATACATTTATGAGTACATTGAAGCAGCAACATTATCATTTTATCTTACAGTGACGGTAAGAGTGAAGTCACAACTGAAATCTTAGAACTGAACGAACCAGGAAAGCATAGTGAGTGCTGCTGAAAGTGGCTCACATTTCTCTTATCTTTAAATCTAATCTCTAATCAATACCAGCCATGTGAATAAGGAATGAAGATTGATTGGTTGTCTTATCTTTTTAAGATACGGTGACTGAAAGACTCTGCAGGTGGTGGGGACACCTTAAACCACAGTAATGCTGTCTAATGAAAAGATTATTGGGTTTGATAACACATTTGAATTTTATTTTGAACAATACAAACAGTATTAAATATTTTTGTGAAACATATTGCCGTCACACGGTGTCTCTCTGTATTGCTTCATTCCTGGATGTGCTTATCTTGTGCAGGGCTCTAAGTGGTCTATCCCAGCATGCACTGGACAAGTGGCTGGCAAGAGCTCTAGAGCTTTGGCCAGTCAATCATAAGATTACAAACCAGAGACGAAGTCATTCACACCCAGGGGAACCTTACGGCTTGTAGTTCACATACTATGGGAGGAAGAAACATAAACACACATTCAGACTCCACACTGAAATGTCTCCAACCAGCGAGTGGATTCAAACCAATCTTCTTTCTATGAACCTTTCCAGTTTCTCCCTCTGTGGGTTTGAATCTACCTGTTAAACCACATGGATTACTTCCATACTCTGAACTCAAAGGGCCGACAGTATGCTCTACTGTACGGACTCTGATCACTTCCCCAACAGTATTACCTCCTCTGTACTATCCCCATTGCTCTTTGGAGGCGAACGCTTCCAATCACCGGTTGTTGTACTTGTATAGGTCATGATAAGCATTTTTTCATGAATGACTGAACTTCCTGAAGAAGATAAGAGGTGAGAGTGACTTTTCCCACGATTGTTGCTGCCTGCATGCATTCTTTGTTGCACATTCCGGACGGGGCCTTAGAGAACATGCCTGTCGTGCCATGAGAGCGTCCGTAGCCCACTTCTAGCTGGAGCCACGTTAGTTGATGGTACTGTCATTGTTCTTGAGGAGGGGAGGAGATGAGGAAGTGGATATAGGTCGACTGTACTCATCCTGGATGCAGGATACTTGGGATGCCGTGAGAGACAGAAGGGCGCGCTCCTAACGGCATGCGTGCGTAGCCTGGGCTGATTGATGCCAATGGAACTCTGCCAGAGAGGCGGAGAGGAAAAGACCCATTCCTCTGAGATACAATGACCCACGCAAAACGGTCTCTAAGGGGACGTCAGAGCACTTTATACACAAATTAGATGCTTGGCATGCCTGGTGTGACACCTAAATCTTCAGCTGTGTGGCTGACGGACCAGTCTGACTTGGTCCAAGACGGAGACCTCTGTGAATGTGTTATTAAAGAATCAATCACAATGTTTACATATAGGCGCGTGTACAAGTGTAGGATGACTCACTTAGGCCTAAAGCCTGTTGCTTTTTCACTTTCAATAATTGAAAGTGGAGCACTTTCTAGTTAGGATCAATCACAGCAATTCTACGACGCAGCATGTATATGTGTATGCTTTGATGTAAGCAGCCATGTAAAAACTCTCCTTGTTCATTCATGGCTTAATGAGCTCATCCATTTGAATCGTCCTATATAATTAGTTTGCAATGTTGCCCCGCAACCACAAACACCACAGGCTGTGGTTGTTCTCTCTCCGCTTTGGCTTCATCACCTCTTATGTAATGACATGCAGATCTTTGACCGAGTCTGACTTCTGTATGGTGATTTGATGTCTGTTTGGGTGTGAATGTGACATCATCGAAAATGTACAGGGAAGAGCCACAGCGGTCAATTATTACTGCCATGGAAGTAATAACTGTTAGTGATTGTTTGTCAAAATGTTATTGGGTTTCAATTAAACTACAATTTTGGGCCATTTGTTACAAAATACATGACATGGTAGGAGCAAAAATTCGTTTGCTGGTCAGTGGGGGGATTTTTAAAACTTAAAAATGAAGTTCAGGAAATCTGATTGTGACTTTAAGAAACTGACTTGTGAGAAGTAACTTTAAGTAACTTAAATACAACTGCAGCATTTAAGCAATACATTTAAAAAGAAATACAACCTTACATGAAAATAATTACATTAAAATCTGTACAAGTCCACCAAAGTGGGATCCTCCAGGTCTTTATACGACCGCAATCTGCCACATTCTTTGCAGATAAGATGATGATGATAGATTAAACATTGGCTCTTCCCAGGGGCTCTTCGCCCTCTGGAGTTTGTGATATGTTTGCTATGACAGTGTTTGTTTCACGGGGGAAACAATGATTATAATCTACAGCGCACAAGCATTTTAGGATACACTGATGAAGTGATGATGGGAATGCTATGTTTACATTCTTTAACTGCTTGTGACATAAACAGCCCGGCATGTTTTGGTTTGTAAGCCTTTTCGGGGGAAATGCCTCACGAGATGCCCACCCTTATTTCTGCTTTCACAGACATTTTGTCCTGACATTTCACTAAGCTGCATGAGAAAAGCTGCTCATTATCTCAAATGACTTGATCCTCATGCAGATGAAAATTTGATGTCAACTAGTTTCAACACACACTTGTCTTTGAACCACCTTAAGTTTTTATATGTTGTGTTATTTTTTCTGCATATTATTTTGTTTTGTGTCTTGGTTTGGTTTTTCCATTCACTTTGTTTACACTAAAGCTTTACTTTACACAGTGTTTTTATGCATATGGTCTTTACCATTGAAATACACAAAAAATTAAACATAACACACGTCACATTTTACTGAGAAAATCTATTCAATGTGCTGATTCAAGCTGTGAGACACACAACACATCTCCAGCATACTGGTGTTGTGAGTTCAAATTCGCTGAAAATTTAATGATTTGCGAGTGCAACCAAGAATGCTGGGCATGCCTCAAATGCTTCCATATTTTGTTTCCTGTATAATTACCTGTCACACTGTAGCTAAATATATAAGCTGAAGGGATAAATAAATTTTAGACGCCCACCGCTTTTAGAGACAAAATCCGGAAAGATACTTTTCACTTAGTGATGGGTGCAATTGTCTATATTATACCGCTACCTGTTCATAATAATAATAATAATAATAATGTAGCCCAGTGGGAAAATGAGTTGGACTTCAGCATTTTCTTTGTGTGATGATGTCTGAACGAAAATGTTATCTGTTATCCATGTGTATATTATTCTTTGTAAAGGTTATTAATGTGCTTTTATTGTGGAATGACATGTTCGTTCGTGTTTACTCGTTTCAATGCTTTTATTTTAATAAGGACAATAGAACGAGAGCCAACGAGAATCAACGTGAACAAGCGAGAGAAAACGAGAAACAAACAACAAACAGGAAAAATGAAGATCAAAGGAAAGCATGAAGAGCGTGAAGTGGATTGCAACGAGAGTACGGGGAGAGAAAGTAGGACAAGAGACCGTTAAATGAAGAAACACCGTGAAAAACCTGCGTATTAGGGACATTTCCAGCACTAATGAACGATTGTCAAGCGAGAACCATGTTAAATAATGCTCGAATGGAATAAAGTAAAAGCTCCCCGGTGTCTTCTCGTGGAGTGGGACGGACGGCGTGACGTGGCTAACCTTGGACAGTGACCATGACAGAGTGAGTGACGGTGCAATATTTTGTTTTTTCTGTTAAGTGATGCGGTCGTGTGTTTTGGGCCACAACGTTCCTCTCTCTCTCTCTCTCTCTCTCTCTCTCCCTCTCTCCCTCTGTCTGTGTGTGTGTGTGTGTGGTGGGCCCATGAGTGTACAGTCATTTTGTATTGATATCGTTTATCTGAGTTCATGTGTGTTTGTATATAGTGTATGTGTGTGTATTTTTCTATGCATAAGTTCAAAGTTTTTTTATAAGTCCAGTTGTGTTTAAATTTGTATATAATTTTGTATAATAGTGTAAATAGTAAAGTTATAGTGGACAAATAATCAAAAAGTATTTAAACCTGTTATTTTACTTACTTAGTCAGGGCATTCCTGGCTTTAAGTAGGTTAAAATCCAGGGGACGCTACAATAATAATAATAATAATAATCATCCAAGTGGTTTCTTTTCACTTATCATCAATAATTTGTGAGGATTTGAGTTTATATCCCAAACAAAGATACTTGTGGATTAAATCCAGTTCCCTTGTTTCTCAGAGGGAAGAGTGTTTCGTGCTTCATTACCTCCTCCCAGCTGTTGTCAGACAGCTGGGGGTGTAGTTAAAGGCTCTGAAATCAAGATTATGGCCGCTCACAAATGCATCTCTTTATCAGTCCACTTCCTAATTACTACTAACGCATGCAGGAATCGCCGTATAACCACTCAGTGTCCCAACTGCACAGTTCCACTCATTCATACTGTAATGTGTTTTCTGTTACTTTCATTTACTTTTAATGGCCTATTAGTCGTTGAGTCATAGATTTTAAACAGTGTGACAGCATATTTCTGTGCCTCCTTATCAGTCCAATTTATCTTCGTAGTCCCTTAATACTGCTGACTGCTACTCAGCTGTTTCCCCTCCTTTTATGCTTGAGTCAACTCCATTCTTGTGTGTTTTAAAAGTCTTGATTATCCAGGTCATAAAACAGTCAGCGTCGTTGGAGATCACAGGGAACGTTGTCGTCACCTGTGGTGATCACTCTGTCGGGTCACTGTGTCACAAATCAACCCCGATGTGTGTTGACTCAGCAAAACTGAAAAGACAGTTTTAGTCAGATGGATTAGTGGTTTTACATACTTGTTTTTTTAAACACAGGTACACGCATACCTCAACCACATTAAGCAGCTGGACTTATTTCAAATATGTGATGAAGCCTTAAAATGTGTATGAACAACCTAAAAGAATTTATGGCATTTTCTCCCAGGAGATGATTGGAGTCGTGCTGTGACTGATGGCTGGAAGTGTTTAAAGTCGTGTCAGCCATGTATTTATATGTCTACGTTGTGGTCGCCATAATATAATCAAAAGGTTTTCATTATGCACTTACTTGACCAACATTTTTAGCATTTTTGAATCAACTTCAAATCCGTTCAAGTTGAAAATTAGCACGAATCAGAAGCCGTTAACCCCTTAAACACTGGGAAACCAATCAGTGATTGAGTACACGCCAAGGCATGTGGTTTAAGGTTTTCTAAAGGTTTAGGATACATTTTAAGGGCTGTTTCACATGAGCAGCCCGTGTATGATTGAATTTTTAAAATGCCATATCTCAAAAAGTAAGGTTTACCGTCTTGGATTTATGAGTCTTTCAAATGTCCTGTCTATGAGGTATACTCAATTATTCACGGATTACTCATGTCAAAGGTCAATGTATCCAAAACGGTTTCCTGTCCTCTATCTGCTGTGCTCAGGGTGGGATTTCCTCATTCCTGATGGCTGACCCCTCCTCTTCTCTCTCCTTTCCCCTTTAACCTTCAGTGTGCCATGTGAAGACAGTGGTTATTACAGCCAGCCTGAGGCCGCTCCATGTTTGTTTAGATAGTCCTGTATTTGTTAACGGCTGATATTGTTTTGTTTTCGTTGCTGACCATGAACAGATGATCGCAATGTTCAATGTTCAGTTTTGAATCTTTGTGTAAAAAGCATTCTTGTTGTCTACCAAAAAGGTAGACATAAAAATGACTTAAGACTTGGGTCAAATCCGGACCCAAAGTTACCTTAGGGTGGTTATGTTTTCACTGGCCATCATTTTTGCCTAATTTTGAATTACTAAATGGTCAGTCCTACTATAAATAATGCTGGGATATTTTTGGTTGCAAAATTTACTAAGACAGCAGTCAGATTTATGACAGCAACAAGCCTGTATATTATTACAAATGAAAACACACCACATTGTAAAAATAGCTAAAAATTTAGAGCCAAGAGTAAGGAAATTCAATAAGCTGCAATACATTTTTCATCTTATCTAACAAGTAATTTACATAAATTTGCTTTTATTGGGATTAGTTTATTCCTATATTAATATATTTTAACATCCATCGATGTTTCATCTGAATAAAGATGAATGCATACGTGACTTGTTCACATCTGTCTGGTTTCTTCAGACAGCACATTGAAATGACAGAAAATGGCCACAGAAATATAAAGAAACATCCGTAATTTTAGAAAGGAATGTCACATTCCTTTGCAGTTGAGTGAGCCCAGTCTTCCAGAGTGCCTCCTATCAGGAAGTGCCTCACAATGGGAGCAAATTGCCAGAAACACAAAGTCAGACATATGGGACAAAGGTGGGGGCAGACAAGGGAAACTGTGTCAGACAACACTTTCTTAGTTATCACATATAAATTTATCAATACATAAACTAAACAATATGAGCTGGTGTGGATATTAGATCTAGATAATCTGATATTTGCATTAAAATTTAAATCTCTCATTAAAATCTATGGGAAAGGATCATTCAGTCTTGTATTGTAAATCTAAACACAGAATCGATGACTACTTCTAAATTATGTAACTTTTCATAGATTTTTAGTTTTTATTGAATTTATCTCTAATTTACACTATAAAAAATACATCAGTAACAAATAACCTGCAAAACAACATTAAAATAACATCAAAAACATTTCTGATAGACCTGTAAATATAGAAACCATTTTCCTCAAATGAGGAAGAGAATTGTTTTGTAATTTCTTAATTAAAAAAAATTACATATTTCATGCGGGTTTCTTTAAATAAATATTTTAATATTTTAGATTGTAATTGTCTACAGCTAAGACAACATTCTACAATGCAGTTTAATTTTCTTGAATGACTGTAACTTCAGTTGGTCAAGATGCTCTGTTATTGACATTTTCTGACAGATTATATATACGCACATATATGTGAGAAACCTTTCAAAGAGCATTTTCAGATATGCTGAGTGAAGAATGGCAATATGTTTTCACCTGTAAGTCAAACTCTTCATTCATATACAGACCTCAGTCTAATTAACAGATGGAACAATGCTGATCGCTCTTCGTCTCATACTAAACATGGCTGCTCTTTTAGTGAGGACTGAAGTATAAATTTTCCTGAGAAACTGAAAATACTACTGTACAATGTTTCATAGCATAACCCATAGCATGCCATATTCCACATACTGCTTGTAGCCCTCCTGGTTGTGAGTGTTGGTGCTAGCTGTGTGTCAACATTAACCCTTGTCACTTCCCTTCCAGGTTAGAATGGACACCTTTGTGTTGAACCTTTGTCTGCCATTATCAGGGCTGAGAGGTATTTGGCCTCTGTCCCACAGGTCCACCACCTGCTCTCTGTGAGACAGAGTCCCGTTTCCAGGCTTCAAGCACACAGGCATCCATCTCCGTTGAATAGTTGATGAACAGATTGGGGCTCTGAACTCAGCATGGCCCCAGGAGACATCTTTATCTGGCCTGGAAGAGATTGCTTACCCAGCCATCTGCTAGCACGGGGACCCCACCACGCCTGCCTGCACGAGGAGGGGCAGCTCCGCTTATATGCACTTGAGTATACAAGTACGAGTGTAACCTGAGAGTCATTGTTCAGACTTGTTGTACGTATTGTTTGATGTTTTGCATGAAGGCTGCGGATGAAATGTTGAGTTTTCTGCTGTTGAATCTCCCGACCGTTTGTTGACAGCAGCTGACATGAGGTTAAATGCTTCTCCCACCTGCTCTCAACATAAAGCCTCGCGGAATTTGTACAGGAGAAAAGGAAGATTATTCTTGTTTGTCCTCGCTTTAGTCAAACAGGTGGTAGGCACACTTTCTACAGAATGGAGGCAAGTTTGAATTTGACGTCTCTGTCATGCCGTATTTTTATCTTTGTTTCATGTAGGCCTGGTATGCACTCTTCTTTGTACACAAGACGTTGATGTTGCATTGAATTTGCAGATGGTGGGTGGGGGTGGGGCTGACAGGTGCATCTGCCTCTAAGCTGGAGGGCAGAAGAGCCTGAGCGGCACTTTGTTTGCCCAAAACATCTGCCCCACAGCCCAGAGCCCTGTAATATCCCACTAAGAGCCATTATTGGAAACAACAATTTACACTAAAAATGTAAAATCCTGTTTTATTTAATACTTTATTTGAAGTAATCACATATTCACACAATAATGCATTAGTTTTAAGTCTCCTGATTCTCTCCAGATTGTGCACTGGAAATGTGTTTCCTAAACAATCAGTAATGTTATTTTTCCTATAAACAGAAAGAATGCCTGAGTTGTCTGTTGACACAGGATCCATGTTGTGAGCCAAACAAGTGTTGCTTGTTGTTTTCCTGAAATAGCTAAATTTGGTTTAACACGGTCAAATAGTTTCTGAGAGAGTGACAGTGAGGAATGTTCCGGCCTCAGCTGTTCTTACACAACCTTATTTACTAAGCTCAAATGTTGTTTGCTGTCTTGATTAGTTTAATTTCATAGTAAAGTTAAAAAAAGACATTTGTTTCATTTCTTGCATCATGGAGCTGAATCTTAACCTCACATCTCATATCATAACACACCTAATTATTCCTGTGTTTGATTTAACCTTATTGTTATTTTACCATCTTCATCTATGTTCGAGGGCATTTTCCATATTTCTGTCAATGTCTCAATTACTATCACATCTTATCTTGATGTGGGCAAAAATGACGAGCTCCATACCAGCTTTAAAAATGGTGCAGATATTGTGGGTGTTTGTTTGTACATGACTCACACCAGGATTCATACCAGGACCTGTGTCGTTGGTGTATTTGTGCTGAGAATGGCTTCAATGCTGTCAGCATAGAGCCCTGAGAAAGTAAAGGGAATCAAATGACCAGAGGCTTTTTGGACGTCTATATAAATATTGATTTGTCCAGGATGGATTTGGGTAGTCAAATTAGCCAGCAGGATGTTGGTGTAGCCATAGATTCTATCAGCACAGCAGTTGCTCTTTGACCTCTGGCATTAGCAGATGGCCAGTAGTGAGTCTATGACACCAGACGTGTCAACACTGGACTACAGATGAGAAAAAAAGACTCCCTATGATCGCTTGTACATGCTGTAAACAAATTTAATGTGAAATCAGCCAATATTTAACACCCAATATTGTTATTTAGGGATACTAGGATTCTTTCGGCTCTTACATCAATAACATTAATAATATTCCAATACTGGAGAATATATGAGTCTATATTGCTTTGGTCCACCCAACACAATATAGTGGTCTCTGTACAGAAACAAAAGCAAACGTTCTCTACAAACTGGTCTGATGTGCTGCTGGGATAGGCTTGGATGAGCGGTAAAGATAATGGATGGATGGGGAGTAATCGCCTACCATCTAAAATGTAACCCTTGTTTTATGTGCACAAGTGTGTGTGTACATAAAATACAGTTCATAAAAGCAATCAAAGTCAAAACCAGAATAAAAGCAGATACATAAGAGATAAAGTTCTGTCAGCGGGTGATTATCTTGGAATAAACCCTGACAGGGCAGTCGGGCATTTTGCCCACAATCACTTGTAGAGGACATTTTATATGATTTTATTATATGGCTAGCTACAAAAGAAATAAATAATTTCATACAGGACAGTAGTTTTAGATGACTTACTGTTCACAAGCCTCAGCTGAGAAAATAGTTTGAAAATTCTGTTCCTTTGTGCTGGTCCAACAACTGCACTGCCCCATGAATAACGGCTGCAGAGGTGAACCTGTTAGAAGAAGAAGAAGAAACAAGTTCAGTGCTCATTGTTAAGGAAATAGTTGAATGCAGAATGCCACAAATGAGCGGTCAGAATTGTGCACCATAGAGCTGATTACCGTTAACTCCAACTGGGAGGTTTTGCTTCCCCCAGGGTTTGTTTTTTAGCAAGATTATTCACAAAGGAAAAAAAACTCTTCGGAAAAGTGGCTCTTGGAATTTTGGTGTCGATCCGAGTATTTTTAATAATTTATCAATGTTTGGAGTTCAGTTTGTGTTTTTTCTTCAGCTTTTGGTCATTTCTGCAAATGGAGCAATGTTCCTGAAAAATTAGCTGTTTATTACTTTTTTTTTCTCATTAGGCCAATTTATGATCAAAGCCTTAGAAGAGGTGCCTCTCCATCGTAAACTGATAGTAGTAGCAATTAAAGTTGACGTGCAAGACCTGTTACAAATACTTCAGTGTATTAAGGTGAAATCAAATCAACAATATTGAGTTGAGTGAAGTTACACTATGTTCACTGGATTTAAATATAACTGAACTGAACTGAAATGGCTGTGAGGACACCACTCTGTAAACACTCTCACCCACAGTGCTGATTATGGCTCTTTTCTTTACTTATTAAAGCTGAGTTGTTTACTTTTATGGTTCAGTGTGGAATGTCATGTGTTGACAGGTATGAGGACAGCTTCAGTGAGCCTGCAACAAGACAGACTTGTAAAAGTTCATCACCTCCAGTTGCTTCACAGCCCCCAAATATAGCTGTTGAAACAAACACAATGTGCTCATCTGCCACCATTGCCTTCAGGAATGACACGAGAAATGAAAGGCATTTACATATTATTATGTATTTATTAGACTTATGTGTGACTGGTGGGTTGTTGAGAATATAATAAGATATAATTGTACATCGATCACGGAGCTCCTTTATGAAGTATTATTTCAAGATGTCCTTCATAAATATGGATAATGAGAACGGTCATGCATATTCATTAAAATAAAACAAAATGCCAGTGGCCTCTGGTTGTGGCTCTGTAACAGCAGGCTGGAGCCTCAGTCAGACCCCATGGACATGGTAATGTCAGGAATGCGGCCATTTCCTCCTTTGCGGGAAAACAAAAGGAGTCGCTGAAGTGCCTGGCCTGTCCCACCTCCCATAACAAGGCTGCTGCTTCCACATCACAGGCTGTATTGTGTTAACCCAGTCAGGCCCGGCCATTAGCAGGTCCCGGTGATCGATCTCAAATATAACACTGCTGCTCACGAACTAAGACACCCATCTTAATGAAAATAACATAAATTCATGTACCATCTGATCAAATATTAACTGGTGAAATTTCATCCAGGCACAGACATTGATCCAACCGGAGTAGATTAAAATATATGCTCAGACAAGGGTCATGTGTCTGGTGTTATTGTACATTAATAAAGAAACAAACATGCAAAGGCCGCCCATGTTTAACGGCCATAGCGTGAAATAGTTTGGTCATGTGTTCAGTTGTTTATAGAGCCAGAAGGAGAGCTTGTTGTCAGTGCAGCTATAGAGTAAATTTGTATGATCTAATTTTAAAACAAATCTATTTTAACAAATCTGATTTGACTGTAATAATAGTAAAAACCTGGCTTTATATTCACATTGTGCTCTCCACTTGTTACCTGTGTAAACTGGTGGTTTGACTTATAAATGAATCATTAAAGGCCACATTACTGTATGTTGTAAAATGCTTGTAAATTGGTTCATAGTGCACTGACATATTGTCGGCGTTATAAACCTTGGCTTATCTTGATGAGCCACATGGAGCAAACAATGGACAAACTGTCTACACTTATCATTTGTTCAAGCAATCAACATTTTTTTGCAACGGTTGGAATTCAACTGCCACGCACATCAGCAGGTGGACATTTGCCTGTGGGTGCTTGAGGTAAACAAAGCTATATTTACCGACTGGATTGCGGTAACAGGCGGAGATGTGTCTTTACAACGTCCTCCTCCACCACCACCTTTTCATGCAAAAAAGCATTGTGCACTCAAGAACATTACTATCCATGACTGTGTATACCCAACCCCCACTGCCAGCTGATCCGAGGGTCTCCATCTACATGCAAGTGCATGAAGAAAGCATGGCTGGTGCTAGTGGTGGAGGGGAGAACAGCAGATGGCAGGGCTGCCCCCATCATGTCTGGTCTGGGGAGAACAATGCATCTCTCAGAGCTCTTATTGAGGAGGGGAAGGGGATTTCGCTCCACAGACAGCTGGCAGGCAGTGTGCCTTGCACCCTCCCCTCTTCCTCCATGTCCACACAGACACACACTCTGCAATTAACTGGCACGGGCCACGGCTTAACTAGTTACCAGGCACATGCAAACAATAGGCCGTTCTAGAAATAATGATTAATCCGTTTGTCAATGATGAAAATGTTTAGTGTATTGGTGCTTCACGGTGGTGGATACAGTTTGGTGTCATACCAGATGGAACTAGGCCTCATATTTCTGTCATATAATGATTCATCGTTTAATAGAGAAATTGTGGTTTAAATCTTACTTTCCCTGTCTCGTGCTGTCAATTCCAAGCAACACATTTTCAACATATTTCTGATTTATCCACATATAAAGATTGGAGGGTCTTTATGGCGGTGAGGTGGTGTTGTCTTCATTGCACTTTTTCTGGCACTTTTTACTGGCATTTTTTCACGCTGACTGTCTCACAATAAACTCCCTATAATGCCACTGCAAATACAATGACTTAAATCCTCATTTTAACTTATTCAGGAATTCCTACATAATCACACAATAGCACAAAACAACAACAACCTCTTTAACATGACACAGACGACCAGCTGAGATGTTGCTGCTGCTCTCAATACTTTTTTTTTCTTTTTTTTTTTTTTTTTTTAGCCCTGACACCCCCTCCCTCCCTCCCCCTCTGCCTTT